>PQWD01002570.1:44185-217620 GCA_019425675.1 Leucinodes orbonalis
ATGCGCCGATTAGAGCGGTTAGGATGATCTGGAAAATAAAGATGGCGAATACGTGATGATAATTATCACAGTTTTTATATATTTAATAATTAAAATATTCTCCTTTTATAATAAATAATAAAAGATTTTAATAAAATGCAGTAACGTTTCTTAATTAAGATTTTTAGAGGCTTCATTTATACTGTATTAAATTCTAATAATTGTACAAATAGTTTCATTTGAAATTTTGTGGCAGTTAAATTATCAACCCTTGCCTGCCCTGGTATTTTCTTAGTTATAACTGGGAATAATGTGATTTAGGCAAATTTATACTTTTATCAAAATAGTCGTACAAAATTTGGATATGACTTATAAAACTTCAGTAATTAAACCACCACGACCACATTATATTTTCAAAACCAAATCGCAACAGTTAACCCTATAAAACTAAACTGAAATACGAAATATCACGAAACCACAAAAAAAAACAAAAGAAAGTCAAAACACGACCGAACATTTCATAACCGAATCGAACGATTACTTTTTAAAAATAGAATCTGTCAAAACTATTTTAAAATTCAATTGCAAATAGTGTTTTAGCTACTGACCAATTGCATGGTGCTATCGCTTCAAATATCGAGGAAGGAGTGATGTCTGTGTTTTCAAATTCAGTTTATATAGCAGCCTGGCAGATCCTCATTGCCAAGGTCTTTGATGCGCGGGTGGCACAACGAAAGATTTGAACTTGAGAAGGGTGAACTTTTAGGAATTTCCTGGCGCAACGTTGAAATGTCAGTGATTTAGCTTGGATATGTAGCAGACATTTTTTTACGTGAATCATAGACAAAAGGTGGATAATTTTTCTATACTTAACTTGAAAATTCAAATAGATTGATCGAAATAAAATGGTCAGAGCATCAAATACGATAAAATCCCTATAGTTCGTTATTGTTTTTGTTTGTCAGCACAAAACAATTTAGAATTGTTCTGGGAATAATATTTTCATTTGCATGACGCCTCCAAAGCAATTAATGATTCAAAATAAAAACAATAGGATGTTAAATTTACAATCACAATTCAACCCATGAAAGGTCAAAAGGAGCTCACACTTTATTCTACCATTATACGGTTTAGATTTCCGGCTGACAAAATTGCATCGAACACGTGAGGAAATAATAAACAAAATCGCGTTCACTATATCAATGATAAATCATAGCGTTAACAATTAATTAAGTAGAGCTAGCTGTGTCGTCACGTATGTCGCAGAACCGATGGCCGTTGGAGCAGACGAGTTCTGGAGTGGAGACCGCGTCTTGGCAAGCGTAGCGTAGGACGCCCTCCGGCCCGATGGACCGACGACTTGCGAAAGATCGCTGGTGGAAGCTGGATGAGAAAGGCGGAGGACCAGGATGTCTGGCGCATAGTGGGGGAGACCTATGTCCAGCAGTGGACTGCAATAGGTTGAAGAGAGAGGAAGAGAGAGCTGTGTCGTCATTTTATATTGTATAATTTTGATGGTATAGTAGGATGTCAAATACAATTAAAATACCGTCTGCTGGACTGAGCCACTCCTAATATTATATAAGGGGTCATTACTTTTTTCACTTAGCAGTATTTTTATATCGATGTATCTTAGAAACACTGCCGCGTGGAATCAAATCTTTTTATAAGTAACAATAATGTGTAACGAAGAATGTCGCGGAAAGGATATAGAAAATCCATTATTTTCAGATACCCCCAGCGAGTTTTTCACCATTTATAATATGTCAAAATTAATAATTTCTTTATTTATTGTTCTCTCAAATAACAATGAACCTCACCTCTTAAAATACTTTTATATATCAGGACTATCGACCATCTCTCAGATTCTTAAGATGTCTCAACGTTTCTTTGACTGTACATCAGAACATACCAACCCCCTTATCGCCCAATCCGCTGACTTTCCATCAGCTAAACAACTGTTCCTTATTGGAATGACATTCGCTGTTCACCGCGGATTGCCATTACAGCTTCAATGAGTAATAATATTTTTTTTTATAAATTGAATAGTTTGCGCGAGAGACACTTGCAATGTTGAGAAAATTGTGTTACATATAATTCCAAAATGATCGCCCATCCAATACGAGTATGCAATTAGTTCGGAGTCCATAACATGTGTATTTTAGAACAGTACCTATTGGCATTTGGCAATCTAGTTCGAATATGTAGTTAGTACACTTCGCGCCATATAAATCGAGCTATAAATATAAAATACATTTAAAAAAGGTGTTATAAAGCTCAATGTACTGATAGGATTTTATGCGAAAGAATGATACGCGACTTTAAAAAGCGTAATACCAAATTAAACATCCTGGTAAATTCAATAATATGAATCACTTAACAAAGAATGCCACCACAAAAAGTTCTACACCAAAACCTTGCAATTACGTACCTCTAACTTAATAATACTTATTACTTATAAATTAATACCGCCACCTCGAGAACATCATCGGCGAAACCACGTCACCTCATGTAGCATACCTCTAAATCTCTTAGATGTTATCAATCCTTCTTATCACTTTGCATATTTGGGTTACTTTGAACGTTTACTTTTATTTTGATATTTATATATTTTCCTTTCTTCGTAATTTTATAGGATGGAGATATATAGAAGAATCAATTCCATTGTTTGGCATGCGTTTATTCAACCAACAAATGTTAACTGAAAATACACCATCGTTTTAATCCAACAAAATAATATAATATCTACAATAAATTGTAAATAATTGGGTATTAAAACCTTAGCACACAAGCAAAATACTGTTTTTCAAATATCTTTTGCGTTAATAAGTTTACAATAGTATAGGATAGACTTTATTTACGATGTTTGTTATAATGATGATCGATATTTTATATGATAGAAAGAATGATGGCGTTACGAATTTTGACGAGTAAGCCAGTAAAAAATTGCCGTCGCTCTAAGTACTTAATTACTACTAGCTGTATATTACCCGTGGTATAGGATATTATTCTCCCGCAGCAAAACGTACCCTGTATGTTTGTGCAGGGTATTTTAATATTAGAACCCTTCTTCATTTTTATTTAAATTAAAGGATATGGTTGGATCCGACTGTACCTTACATTTTACAAAGTATTCGAGATTGCGAAACTTGCTCATCACTGTATCTCGAAGCTGAAGGCATATCGCATTATTGTTACAAAATATTGACTTTGAAAGTGTGATTCTTTTTTTACATGTCAGAAGTGATATATCACGAGATAGAATTGAAACTTGAAAGTGCGTGTACTAATTTGCCTAGACGTTTGCTCTTTCAGTCATGTCAAAATCAAAACTTAAAGATTTAGTACTCAACGAAGCACATACAAATAATTCATCATACATAACACAGTAAATTATCTAGACGTCATTGAAACATGTTTATAGTAAAAGTCAAGTCGGTAGCCCAATGACTGTTGATTTCCGATCAGGCGCAGGTTCAAATCCCACCACGTACCAAAGTGTATTCAAGGTGCAATTATATGTACGTTATCCGACGCTCTTACGGTGAAGGAAAAGAATGTGAGGAAACCTGCGCACACCTGCGTAGAGATTCAAAGGTTGTGCGTGAAATCTGACAAAGCGCACTGGACCTGCGTGGACGACTAAAGCCTTTATACTCTTTATAGGTGAGGCTTGTGCCCCTCACTAGGGCTCTTTTAATGAGCTGATGATGAAGTTAAAGTTAGTCAGCATCATAGGACACCAATAACAAAAAAAAACCGTCAGCTGAGACCACAGATGTAAGAACTTATGTATACTCATACATAGTGATTTCATTACATACAGTGCTCTCAACCCTAAGTACAAAAGTCCCTCCAAATCACGGGACGATATCTGACATTGCGTTGGGTACCTGGAAGACCAGTGGCGTGCACAAAAATTTTGAGTAGGGTATATGCAGTGAGTGACAATAATAGCAAAAACAATAAATAATGTATATTTTTGTCAAATTGAATGCTGTTGTTGACAGCAGATCGCCTATGGTTTCAAATCTGTAGAGGAAAGTGGGCGAATAAGTAAGAATGATTTGATGGGTTGTTTGAACGCACAGGGTATGCACTGCTCATTTGCGTATGGAGTGCACGCCTCTATGTAAGACTCAGTATCGAGCCTAGCACTCGTTACTTTTTCAAGGTCTTTCACAACGAAATCAGCATTGCGGGATACATTTTTAAAACCTACATACTTCCTAATAGCACCAACTTTGTGCCAAGTAACTATTTATTGAATAATACAATAGCTTAATTATATTGTGCTGGATCTTGTATGTACATGTATTACATGGTATTGTTACGCCCACGGCTATGTCAAGGATCAACTGAGTCATAATGTTTGGTATATTAGTATTTGGGATGATTGGAATCAAACGGAGGCTATATCTGCTTCCTACATGCTTCTTTTACATATGTTTTTACGCATCAGTAAGTGTTGCAGTTTTCACTGGATACTTTTGCTATCTCTATGTATTGTTGTCAGGGATGGAAACCCTAGAGATCCCTAGTACTGTCTGTAAAAACTTTACGAGCCTAAGCGTAAAAGTGGGACTCGACCTTCAGCTTAGGGCGTTGCAGGGGGATTTGGTAGCCTAACATGCTAAACAATTATATTAGTTATAGTACTCGTAAACATTGGCTAACTTGTGTGAAAAAGAAAGATCTCCAATTATTTCTCATCTTCATCCCGGGAATTAGTGAAAAGATAATTGTTATATTCATGAAAATAAAAATTGCAAATGTAAATGCCAATTGTTTACGTAGACAATTCAAATAACAAACAAACTACAGTTGCTTACATTAAAGACTATGTTTGCATGCTGCAATATATATCTTCCGGAATATCTATAGAAATATGAAGAGGCTTGCATTTGATTGATAGAATGATTGGCGTTCCCTTCAAGGTGCAACGATGGTTATTAATTAGATGCTTGTTGTTTATCAAATGATTCGGTATTTAACTTATCATTATAATTCTGTTTATACAAAGTATATAAATTCAATTATATAATCATAATAGCGATGAGTTTTAGGCTACAAAGTCTTGAATATCATTGTTTGGTATCATGTCTGTCCATCTTTTACAGAGTGCATTTCGGAGAGTGTGCATTGAGATTGCACTATTTAATTCCTCCAGCAGCATTTCTTTATCTTACAACTCGCTGTAGAGAGGGGTTCAACCCCTTTGTTGTCGATTAACCATCTGTTCGCACAAAAAGTTCGGTTCTTCCTTCATCGTCCGAACTGCAGGCAGTGGAATGACCTTCCTGCGTCTGTGTTTTCCGATTTATTGGATTTCAAGGCAAGAGTAAATAGGCATTATTTGAGTTTGCGAGATACACCTTAGGCTGCATGGTCACTTTTCATCAGGTGAGATAGAAACCAAACGCATTCAATATTATTGTTAAATAAGAACACGGTTAGATGAAATTTTAAATTTTAAATAGGGGAGTACGTGGGTCGAATCCATTGTACATCGCGGAAGTACTTTTATGATATTTTTCCCAGTTAGCTTTAGGTATTTCAGGCTGAATCACCTTATTGAATGAAGAAAAAGATTGTTCTATGATTCGGAGGGCACGGTAAGCCGTGGTACTCGGTTGCGATGTTATGATGGTAGTTTACACACCAATCCTTATTAGGCTCACAAAGCGACCCAATCTGTTTTTACCTATACTGTTTGAGTAGTTCTGTGCCTTGTATTAAGTCTTTATAGATTTAGTAAGCCTGTGTCCTTTAGTAATACTTTACAGGTTGATGATAAAAGACGCAAGTAATTGCAACTAACAATATGATTCAGAAATTAGCAAAGTATGTACATAAGTATATGTAAAAGATATGATAACAAATGGCTCATCCAGCCAAATGACTGGTGCCTATTTAAAGATGACTGAAGGCTACATCAATTACATTAGATCAGTAGGTGTAGAGTTAGTGCAGGTAACTCTATATGCTAATACGAGGTGCACACTAATCAATTATTGTAGACTCATCATATATATATATATATATATATATGTAGACCTGCTGTCCTGTACGGGACAGAATGCTGGGCAACAAAGTATATAAATTCAATTAAATAACAGCAAAACCGCACTTAAACAAACTGTACACTACCGAAATGCTCATGCTACGCCTCATTAGCGGGTAACACTTATAGATATAATTCGAAATGAATACATGAAGGGAAGTTTCGGAGTAGCGTCAATAGCCGATAAATTAAAAGAAAAACGTTTGCGGTGGTATGGTCACGATCAGAGACGACCCGATGACCATATGGTAAAACTTGCCCTAAAATTGCCAGAAACAAAACGTCAGCGTGGAAGACAATCCGCCATCTGGTTGACGACGGTCAAAAAGACCTTAAAGATGCTCATTCGAAGAAAGACGAAGCACAAAACCTTGCAAAATGGAAAATGCGGACAAGGGAAGCCGACCCCAAGTTAATGGGTAAAGGTCTAGGCAGAAGAAGAAAAAGATTATACATACAAAACACCCAGACCAATAGAAACGGAACGGTTTAGTAGCCGATGTATCGATCATTACACTACATGGGTCGTCGAATAATGTCTTAGGAAAGCTGTAATGTACGCTAAAAATGCAATATAGTAGAGTGAATTTGTCTCCGATGCCCAACCCAAAACGCAATCTCAATTTACTTTGACATTTTGAAAGTAACCTAACTATATCAGTTACCATCTCCGTTAAACCGCTGATTTAAGCATGGCTCGTTTATGAATCACAATCTAGGATCTGTATTGCATCACTAGGCCATAAACATATGATTTTATCGGCATACTACGTTAAGGAATTCTTAAGTGCCTAGGAAAATTAAGAACGATGCGAAGTTACTAAGTTTAACTTGTGAGACCGTTTTCAATTATGACTAGGTGGTAGACTCGATCGATAGTGAGTCGTCTAGGTAGGTACCACTGCAGTGCCAGATATCGACCCGTGAAATTAGAATGCTATGCACTTTTGTGTTCCGGATGAGGGCATTGTAGCTAGTGAAATTACCGGGTATAAGAGACCTAACATCTGTTGTCTCGGGTGACGGGCGCAGTGCGGCATTGATGGAGGATAATAACTGACTTGCCTGTCTGTTGGCTGTTAGTCTTCTTCAATACCACTCTGTCATGGTCAGGCGTATCAGTTACCATTAGGTGAGCGGCTTGACCCTCCGGTACACTTATAATACACAAAAAGCTTAGAAAAAATTAAGAGAACGGAAGCACTGTCTCATTATATCGAAACTTCTATATCCAAGCGCCTGCAAAGCATGGAGGGCATGGATGACTAGTGCTAAAGTAATTAAGCAACGACTTATCTAAATATACAAAACTCAAAGGTGACTGACTGACATAGTGATTTATCAACGCACAGCCAAAATCCCTGGACGGAGCGGGCTGAAATTTGTCGTGCAGATATATTGTATGACGAAGGCATCCGCTAGTATAAAATAGGGAGTGAAATTATCTGTAAAACTTTGTCAATTTTAAACTAATCGAGCTGAGACTTTGCATGCATAAAGCTACTATGATGTAGGCATCCCCAAAGAAAGTATTTTGATAAAAGCCACACCTAAGCAGATGAAAAATAAATACTTCTTAACGCGAGCGATCTCGTGGGCAAAAGCTAGTTTGATATAAAATGTACAATATCATATATGGACCGACGACTTGCAAAAGGTCGCTGATGGAAGCTGAATGAGAAAAGCGAGGACAGTCTGGGATATCTGGCGTAAAATGGGGGAAACCTCTGTCCAGCAGTGAACTGCAATAGGTTGAATAGGGTAGGATAGGTAAAATATCAATAGATATTTATAACACAATAAATTCCCTAATATTCACACACAAACATTCTCCTTCCTAAGAAACATAAGATTTATGAGGTCGATAGTTCAATCCTTTGACTTCTGAAATTGAAACGATAAGCTATTTTCTATGTGTAAGATTTATTGAGGATTAACTGAGTACAACTACAAATTTTCTATTAAAAGGAGTGCCGGTAAGTATGTGTTTTGTAATTAGTGTCGATTTATTTTCCATTACACACACAAACAGAGATATTTAGCTCCAAACAAACCTATGAGCTATGGGAAAATAGCAAAAATACACATAATCATATTTCGTGCATTGATGTTCTTTATCGAATAAGTTAGTCATCAAGCAAAAAACATCAATTGTTTTGTGGAAAAGCCACCAAAAATACAAGATTCTCGCTTAATTTGGGGCTAGATGGCGTTGTGTGAATGTCAGTGGATGTTTATTATTATTATACACACCCTATACGGGTAGGCTCGTGCCCCTCGGTGGGGACGTTTATGAGCTGATGATGATGATGATTAACACTTTCAACTATTTACTTCTGCGCTACGCATATAATTTCACAATACTTCTTGATTCTTTATCGTAAACATCAATGAAAATGAAAATGAAAAGTGTTTATTCAGTTTAGGTCCTTATAGAACACTTATGAATGTCAAATGAAGCTACCACTGGTTCGGGAGGTAGTTTTCCACTGAGAAGAAACCAGCAAGAAACTCAGTAGTTACTCTTTTCAAAAAAATTGTGTTGAATACAGATTCATTTGTGATCAAAATAATTATAAAAGCAAATTATATTTTCAATTTTTATCAATAAATATAAAATACCAATACCAATTTCATTTAAATTTGTATTTTGTTTGCCGTTTATATAAAATGGATCACATTTCAATGCCGGTTGTAATCTAATAATATACATATAAACGCCATTGAAGTGATAATTCTTTAATTTATCGATCTCCCCAGTCCAATTATTTAAAATTACAATTACTGGTATTCGGACGAGTAACTACCAAATTTTGGTGTTCCGCATTGTTAACAAAGAAGGTGACTATGCCTCTTTTTTATACATTTCAAATGAGTTCACGTTTCTGGCGTAGAGTTGGGGAGACCCATTTCCAATATGTAGCAACAGGGGTAGCATACTGTAAAGTTACTTTGTGCGATTTTTCCCACTTTGGTTTGGACATTGCAGCCTGAATCGCCTGATTATCCATAAAGAAAGACGATTCTACGCTTAAGAGGGCACATTAATCTTCGATTCCGGCTACAATCTAAGGATATTAGTCGTTTACACCCCCCAATCAGCATTGCACCCGCGTGGTGGGTGTTTATGCTGAGTGAGAGCCGAGAGGGCCTGTGCCCTGCAGTAGCATGACTTTATAGGCTGATAATAATAACTAAGCGATGATAAACCTGATGTTGGTACATGGTTTTTATTAACTTAGACTCATCACAATCATTATTATCAGCCCATACACACATACAGCCCACTGCAGGGTTTCCCAAACAACGTAGCTATGCAGTCTTATCGCTTTTTGTTCGAACTGACTGCTGCTGCCGCAGATGGCCTTTAAAGCTTCACTAGGCAATAACACAGTCTTACCGCGTTAACTAAAGGTATACATAAACTAGGAGCGTCGGTGGCTCAATGGTGTGGACTGTCGCCCTCCTACCGGGAGGGCTTAGGTTCAAGTCCCGACACGTACCAATGTGATTTCGAATTTTCGAAATTATATGTACGTTATCCGACGCTCTTACGGTGAAGGAAAACATCGTGAGGAAACCTTCATGCACACCTGGGAAGAGATTCAAAGGTTGTGTGTGAAGTCGTCCAATCCGCACTGGGCCCGCGTGGACGACTAAGGCCTAATCACCCTATACGGGTAGGCTCGTGCCCCTCGGTGGGACGTTTAATGAGCTGATGATGATGATGATGATACATAAACTATCTCATAAATAATTAATCACACTTTTTACCCTCATTGTAACCGATGTTGTCCCTTTTTTGTATCGCACCAAATAAGTCCTCCCCTTGAACTTTCGCATATGATTCGGTCACACGACTGATCTCAAAACTTATCAGATAGATAATAAAGTAACGAGTTCGTACTTGAACTTATCTTTATAACAAACATATCCGTTTGATTGTAACATCAGGAATACCTAATTGGTTGGCATATTGTACATGCGCTAGTTTTGAATGGCAAACATTTTTTTTGGTCGACGCTTCCGCAATGTTCTAAGACAAAAGATTAAAAGTCTGGGAGCAATGCGTACTTTCCGTACTAATTCAATACGCTTCTGAGACAATGAATATATTTATTTCAGTTCCTACAAAGGTACAAATAAAAATACAGAGTTACACAATCCGTAGAACCTCATGTATGTATTATGGTACCATTAAATCAGTAGCCCTGGACTCCACACTATAATTCCCTGTGTAGTAGAGGTCTTCCAGTGTATGTATGTTCAAATTTTGTTGAATGCGTGCGTATATTTATGTGTGTGTGTGTGTGTGATTGATTCTGACTATGGGTTCGGTTCTCAACTTTAAAGTTTTGAATCAGCCTACGGCAACAGCAGTCGCAAAGTTATGTAGCAGGTTCGATCAGATGAGTCGTGGAGTGAAGACTGAACCTAAGATAATAGGTTTTGGAATAGGAAAGTGGAGAACCGAGTTGTAGGCAGGGAATAACAACCGTTTCAGTAATTAATTTGTGTGAGATTCATGCTTAACGAATGGGCTTGGTCGGAGTGATGCCACGGCCTTTCAGAAAACCAGTGTGAAACATAATGTGATTCACCGAGTGAATGAGTTTACTGTAGCCCTAAATTTTCCTTCCCCCATCCTGTAGGCGTCCGCATCACTAACCGTTAGGTGAAACAAATAAGCTAACCATGACTTAATTCCGACTGGTGGTAGTCGTACAAAATATATTATAATAATTGATGATTCAAAAATGCATTTAAAAATTTTGTAATAGTTTTTTTAATAAAGACATTTTGAGTTTGAGTTTGGCTTACAAGAATCTTTATTTCACAAGTCTCCAATATAGCGTTTGTATGCGTGCGTGTAATTATTGTAAAATCAATCATCATCATGAATATTAATCTAAAAATATACGTTTAATGTTTATAGGTGGCAACGATTGGTGCGTCTGTAAAGGAACCGCAAGGCTGTGACATTTACATGATGAGGCTGTTTGATCTAGTTACTGTAACACTGCGGATTCATCCATGAGCGGAGCGATTCACGGTTCATTTATTGAATAAGGAAGTTTATAAGAACAATAAACGGACTCTAACCAACCATTACGCTGGACCACTGGACCATGATAAGTGTTATAGTTTTATAGCCAAACATATGCCAGCTTCTCATTGAAATTCATTAAAATCGGCTTAGCCTGAAAGAAGGACTTATAAGTATCTGAACAACTATTTATTTTTGTATTGTCAATTGCGAAAACTTAAGACTGCTTAACGTTAATAAAACGCTCTTCTGTTACCACTAACGCCGCAGTCAGCAAAAAAAAACTATATCAAATCCTACGGTGATTTCTCACCAATTACTAGTTCATTTGTATACAAAATAATAATTTAATACCAAAGGTCATGTTGCTGATGGCAAACGAATGGTGGTCGTTTTTTATACCAGAGGACATTAGGGAAATAAAAACAAAAATAAATTGAGCCCATATTTTTTGCTAGCCCGATGACATGAGAATCGTATGTGATTTAGTGTGATTATTAAATAAAAACAAAAAAATATTAAGGAGTAATAAGGAGCGTCGGTGGCTCAATGGCGTGGACTGTTGCCCTCCTACCGAAAGGGCTGAGGTTCAAATTCCGCCACGTACCAATGTGCTTTCGAGTTTTCGAAAAATATATGTACGTTATCTAACGCTCTTACGGTGAAGGAAAACATCGCGAGGATACCTGCGCACGCCTGCGAAGAGATTCAAAGGTTGTGCGCGGAGTCGTCCAACCCGCACTGGGCCCGCGTGGACAAATAAGGTCTAATCGCCCTATACGGGTAGGCTCGTACCCCTCGGTGGGGAGGTTTAATAGGATGCTGATGATGAAAAAATAATTAATTGATTTGAAGACCATAACATGGTGATGTGTGTGATGTCAGCTACTTCACGAAGGGTTCTGGATTTCATTCTAATGAAGTTCACACTGTGATTGACATCATTATCATTGAGAAAAGGGACTACTGAGTTTCTTCCTGGATTCTTCTCAGTGGAAAACTACCGTCCAAACCAGTGGTAGCTTCATTTGACATTCATAAGATAAGATAAAAAATACTTTATTGCACGTAAGTGTTCTGTAAGGACCTAAACTGAATAAACACTTTTCATTTTATTTCATCTGTTTGTATGAGGCTAGGTTTTTTTAAGTGTAAATTGTGTGTATTTCTTCGCTGTTGAATGTACCTATATAATAGTTGTGTTTTGCCAAGTGTGTGATGTTATCAGATTTAATCCTGTGTCTAATAGGTTTTAAGGCGTATTAAGTTATAGTTAATGACTATTTATCTGTTTCTCGACGTCAGTTTAAAGTTTACAATAAAATATGATACTGTAACATTACACTGAAGTGTTGGAGATTCAATAAAATACATTTAGACGGTTATTGTATACCTTCGTCACGCAGTAAGCAGCAGCGTGACTTGATTATTTGTGGTATTTCAAGCATTGTAAATTTGTTGATAATCATAAGTGACTTATTATTATTTACATTAATAAAAATCATCACCATATAGCATCCCATTACAGTGCATATGCGCAGCTATGTTGCCTCGTTCCTATTGCGCACCGCAGAGGAATAAATATCCACTGACATTCACACAGCGCCATCTAGCCCCAAGTTAAGCGTGAAGCCTGTATTATGGGTACTAAACAACGGATAAACTTAATTATGTAATTTTTTTTGCAAATACATACATATTATACATAGAGAACACCCAGACCATTACAAACAGACATGTTCATGCACACAAATGTTTGTACTGCCCGGGAATCGAACCAGGAACCCTTGGTGTTGCAGTCGACCTTTCAACCGCAACACCAAATGGGTCGTCAAATGGAATGGAACTCTTTGCCTCTTTATGTGTTCTCCGATCATTACAACCTGTCCGTCTTCAAGGCAAGAGTGAATATGCTGTCTCTAGGCAGGCATGATCCATCTTCGGCCTCATCATCACTTACCATCAGGTGAGATGGCGGTCAAATATCTGCCTATAGATGCATAGATAGGGCATTCCTAAAAGTATACTTGATTTTCTAACCCTCCCTACAATGCTCTAAAGCGAGGTACAACGTCACTTCAAGTTCTACAAATGAACCTGCGAAAGATTTGATTAAAGTGCCACATCTTTGTTGAAACTCAAGAGAAATAGAAGAATTTAATTATACTTTTCTTAAAATTATGATTAACATAACACTGGATACATTGCGAACAGAAAATTCTAGAGCATAGTGGCGTGCACTCCACATAACAAATGCAAATAAGCACTGCTTCCGGACCACCTGGAAAATCGCCAATATTAAATGATTCCAACTTATTCGCCCATTTTCTCTACAAATTTGAAAATTAGGCGATCTGCAGTCAACAACAGCACTCAATTTGACAACAATGTAAATTATATTATTATTTTTTTATACTATAACAGGCAAACGAGCAAACGGCTCATCTGATGGTAAATGTCAGCGCCGCCCATGTACATTTGCAATACCAGAGGGCACTGAAATGCGTTGCCGGCCTTTCAGCAGGAAATTATTATTTATTTTTCATTATTTATTGTTTTTGCGATTGGTGTCATTCACTTTGCATACCCTACTCGAAATCTTTGTGCACGCCACTATCAAAGTACCAACCATCCATTAGAAAACCATCTTCGCATATTATCATTATATTTTATTATTATTTTATTTCTTTTATTATGTTATTTTTCATTTTAATATTTTAACTTTTTACGAATTTTGTTATTTTAATTATAATGTTCAAATAAATGATTTGATTGATTGATTGATGATATCCCGTTGAAATTGTAAAAGCCATCAGCAAATAGCAAAAAGTCCACCCAAATAAAGAATCTAAATCTAATAGTGCCAGACGCCTAATGTTACAATTCCTAATTACAGTTGAGTTACAATGAATTACGCTCGGACTGATGTAACGAATCCGAAATGGCGACCTACTTTGAATAGCCGACGAGTCACTGTACTCGGCAGGGGCTAACAACCTTTTGCATTTGATAAAATACTGGCGTTTAAATAAATATAAAATAAAATAAAACTTTATTCAAATAATTCTGTTAAAGATACTTTCGAATCGTCATTTGTTATTATCATATATTTTTTATGACTATCACCGGTTCGGAATAAGTACGATCTTCGAGAAGAGCCGGCAAAAAACTCGATAGTCATTCTTTTAAAAAAAATATATCATTGGTTGCAGTGTTTTGTCATTTAACTTTACAATAATATATTACAAAGATTTCATAACTGGAACACTATGTGCAAGACCGCACATCTTTATCCGATAAATATTCATCTATTGTATAGAAACCTTTCTTCATAAGGATTTTTTAAATCTTTAATTTAAACATTGTGAGGAAACCAGCACGCCTACGAAGGAATCAAAGGTTTAGCGTGAGGCCAATTCGCACTCGGCCCGCATGGGCTACTGAGGCCCATACACCCTTTACGGGTGGGCCCGGCCCATCGGCGGGGACGTATATGAGCTGATGAAATTAACAAATATTATTTCATCATCATCGTATTAGCTCCCTGCTTAACGAAGGCCTCCCCTAATGAAATCCACGCAGACTAATCCAATTATCACGTAGAGAACAATTTAAAAATTGTATTAAATATCTATCTGTATAGGACACTGATCAACACTGAGCCTTTTTAAAAGTAAAAGATTGTTGTATATAAATTATAAAGCAATATTGTATAAAAAGCTATTGAAAATTTCTATTCAACCTATCGCAGTCCACTGCTGGACATAGGTCTCCCCCATTTTGCACCAAATAAAAAAATTGTAAGCAATTAATTAATTTATTCTTAAAGCAATGGTTGACGACCGGTGCGTGTGAAAGGTCACCGTCTGGTGCGTGCAAGGTGCGCCCGCGCCGCCCAGCCTCAACTTGTTCGCTAGTGATGCACTCTCACTTTTACTTCATGTCGATGAATGTACTTTTACTTTCATCGACTACGAAAGAGCGGTGACCTTGATCTTTGTAATTGAATCACCGTTTGCGGTTGTTCAATTACAAAGATCTGTGTTTATTACTGTAATAAACACGTGCAGTATATCCATTTTTTTTACGTTAGGGAAGGCTTCGCCTCCCACGCCGAGGGGTATCATCGGCGTAGGTATATGGGACTAGTGCGGCAGAAGATCGAAAAGTGACGCATTTACCCGCTAAAACTCAACGGTGGCCTTCTCGCGCTTCAGGGCGGCAAAGGCGTCAATCAGACGTTTGCACTTTACCCGCCCTGCGCAGATAGAACTTCCCCCCTGACGGAACCTCGACCAAAAGGTTACCCGACCTTCGCGGTGGACCGGTGCTATACAGGCAGTAGTGAAGTGCAGCATAGCTCTGCAGTAAGCTGTTACAGGCTGATGAAGGTGAAACTATTGCAGGAGGTTAACAAACCTTATTAATGGTTGTCATTGCCTAATCTCGATTGTATAATAGTAAATCAGATCATTTATTCGCATGATACGAATAGTTTTGATATATTTTATAGTTACGTCTACCAGCGCTTACTATCCGCGAACTTTTTAGCACACTGAACGCGAGGAATAAATAGAAAATCAATTGTTTCTATCTAATATACGTGATACTGATGTTCAAATTCTTAATACTATTATACAAAGACAGTGTGATTGTATCACCAAGTCCGTTCAAAAATATCGATATCTTTACTACAAAACTAGTCCCATCACTAGAGCGGAACTATTGCATCTTATCGACACTCTAGATCGATATATGATTTGGCATTGCTAAACCTAACGTTTTATATCTCAATAATTATTATGCAAGTGCACGTTCAATTTAACGCCTTAACATACATAATTTAACTAAGTTGCAGAGGCGTATCATTACACCTGATCTTATAGGATTTTCATAAATCTTTTATGATGGATAAAGCTTTAGTCAAGATAGTTTTATAAAAAATCCTTTCTTTATCAAAAAAACAATTTTTGAGCATTCTAATAATAACAAGTAATAATAATAAATATGTATCCACTGACATTCACAAGGCGCCATCTAGCCGCAAGTTAAGCGTGAAGCCTGTGTTATGGGTACTAAACCAACGATAAACATACTTATATAAATTTTTTCTGTAAATACATAAATAGAAACCACCCAGACCATTACAAACAGACATGATAAACATGTCTGTTTGTAATGATTTGGGCACACAAATGTTAGTAGTGCCCAGGGATCGAACCCGGAGCCCTAGGCGTTGCAGCTGACGTCTCAACCGCAGCACCAAATGGGTCGTCAATACATTTCTTTTTTTTACTTGTATATAAACATCCACTGGCATTTACACAGCGCCCCTTTTCGATCAAGGAATATGTATCTACTATTGGCTCGGACTATTGGATACTAAAGTCAAAACAAACAAACTTTTTTATTTACAAAACATAATATATCTAAAAAACTCCAACTAATACAACAGACATGTTTATAAACACAAATGTTCACGTTGCCTTTCGATAGAACCTAGAACAAAGCTAACACATGGCGACCTGATTTACTCTACAGAGACCTATGTCTGTCGAGTTAAACTTTACTTCAATAATTGTATTTTATAACATCCCACTGGCTGGACAAGCCTTTAATGCATGTCTGTGGGGAGTACTGTCCCACTAAGCGGGCCTAGTGTGGATTGATATCCTAAAAAAGTAACCGGAACCAACGAGATATTTTTTTCGATCATAAATCCTACCATTTTGATAGTAACTTGACTTGTACGATCATATTTACGCGCAGCCATGCGATCGAACCCTCAAATCAAAAAATCCTTTTGTTATGTTACAAAGTGTACAGGATGCTCACATGATAGTGTTACGCCTGAATTGAATGAGACCAACAGCCGATAGACAGTTATTTTCATCCATCAACGCGGATCTCCGCCGCTTCTTTCGTATTAATCTTTCACTGTCTGTTTCATGTCTTGCCTAGAAATTTTACAAAAAAAACTTTGTAAAAACGTAAATATATAGGCAAACTAATAAATAATGATGATTGGTTTATTCATCATCATCATCAGCTCATTAAACGTCCCCACCGAGGGGTACGAGCCTACCCGTGTAGGATGATTAGGCCTTCGTCGTCCACGCGGGCCCAGTGCGGATTGGACGACTTCACACACAACCTTCGAATCTCTTCGCAGGCGTGCATGAAGTTTCCTCACGATGTTTTCCTTCACCGTAAGAGCGTCGGATAACGTACATATATTTTTCGAAAATTCGAAAATACATTGGTACGTGTCGGGATTTGAACCTCAGCCCTCTCGGTAGGAAGGCGACAGTCCACACCACTGAGCCACCGACGCTCTATATTGGTTTATTGCATCAGCATTATTGTCTTAACCACAGGTTAAATTTTAACACTCAGCAACCTATCGCATTCCACTGCTGGACATAGGTCTTCCCTATTTTACGCCAGATATCCGGTCCTCCGCTTTTCTTATCCAGCCTCCACCAGCGACCTTTCGCAAGCCATCGGCCCATCGGATCGGACGGCGACCTACGTTACGCTTGCCAAGACGCGGCCTCCACTCCAGAACTCGTCTGCTCCAATGGCGATCGGTTCTGCTACAATCGTGACCAGCCCACTGCCACTTCAACTTTCTGATCCGTCGGGCTACGTAACTACGGTAACTTTAATTCTCTTACGGATTGAATCATTTCTGATCTTATCCCTAAAAGAGATCCCAAGCATAGCTCACTCCATTGCGCGTTGAGTTCAACACAATCCTATCAAAGAGCTTTTTCATCGTACCACTTTTAAGGAATTTGGTGTAACAACGCCATCTATCATACTTTATTCATACTAAAACTTAATTGAATAGCACCAAATTCGATTTTACGTACACAGTTTCAGTGGGTAATACTAGATGGCGTTATTACGTTAAAGTACATTGAACTTTAACGGAGCTTAGAGGATATATTTTTTGAGCAATTTTCACCTTTATTTATTTAGGATACATACTTCTTGAATTGTAATGTTTTACTTTCCTTGTAATACAACCCATTTGGTGTAATAGTTGAGACATTGGCTACAGGCCAATGGTTCCAGGTTCGATCCCCGGGCATTATAACATGTGTGTTCAAGAACATGCCTGATTGTATTAATCTGAGTGAGTCTTTGTATGTGTTTATTTTTTAAAAGTACCTATTTAGGTAAGTATGTTTATCTGTTGTTTAGAACTCACTTAGGCTAATGCTGAGTTTAGCATGAGTATAGATGGCGATGGTGATGTCAAAGTCATTTATTTATTTATTGTAATAGTGTTGTATAAAAGATTGTGAATCAGTATAAAAAATACCTACCTACCTAGGGTACATGCGTAGAACAATGTTGGTAGAAAATAATTGAAGTATTATCTTAGTTCAGTAAATACTTAGGTGATAGACTCGGTATGCTGAGTCGTCTAGTACCACCACAGTGCTATATATCGTCCCCTAAAACAGGAGTGTTACTTTTGTGTTTCGGGTTGAGGGCACTTTCACTAGCAAAATTACCGGGTATAAGAGAGAGAACTAAAATCCGTCATCTCGAGTGACACACACAGGGCGGTGTTAAAAGATGATACACGCTATTATTTTACAGTTAACGGTTTTCTTCAATACTGCTTTGTCATAGTCAGGCGTATCACTTACCATTAGGTGAGCGAACTCGCCATACTGTTAACTTTCTGCAAAACCTGTGAAAAAAGTTATTTATGTTCTATAAAGAATGCGCCAGTCACAACTTACCAGTCACCATCAGGTAAGAGTAGGTAGTCTTCTAAGTCATTTCGCTCCCTGCATAACATTCAAAATACGTGATCCCACCAAATACAATTAATGTAAAATGTAACCAACACGACAACATAAAGTTGCGCTGTAAAAAATATATCAGATCTCATGTAGAACCAAGCTTCTGAATCAACACGGCCTAGCGTTACCGACCCTTATTTCAACAAACTCTTATCAGTTAATATGTGCAGCTTTGCCGTTTCTCTAGTCGTGGTGGTGATACGAATTTTTTGTTTATATCTGTAATAAGAGAGCGAGACAGTCTTTTCAGGATTTTTTTTCGTCTTGGTAGGGTCTTCCAGATTCAAAATCCGATATAGTTTTTTTTCGAACTGACTACTGCTGTTGGCCGCAGATGGCCTTTACAGCTTCACCGGGCAATTGGCGAGCGCAGATGGCTCTCAGCCTTAAATTTAACACAACGAGCCTAAGGGCGTCCCAAAGCTGATATAGCAATTTCTATGAGACATAGAGGCATGTGATCAAAAGGGCGCGGCATTGAAACGGAATGCGCACTGTTCGATGCTCGCTCGTGACTTCAGTTCGCGGCGACGCGTGCGCCGCCATTGGCTTTATAATACAGGATGTTACGAAAATAATTTATGTTTTAATATTCGTTGGGTTGAGGAAATTGAGCAAGAAGAATTAAATTTCAAATTAGATACGCCTATACATGTTTTTTTGCTAGATAATTTAAATGGACTTCTTCATGTTATATTTTAAGTCTTATAATAAAAATGGTATTAATGACTGTACCTGTGGTCTAATATCTAAGAGTTGAGTTGATTTAGGTGGCGTAGTTTCGATTTTACTTTGTCAAAGTCACTCTGTGCGATTTTTGCCAGTGGGTACTCTTTCCGTGGGAATGGTAAGGCTTAGGCTTAGAAGAGAATAGGTAGTACTTATGAACGACGGTGGCTCATTGGTGTGGACTGTTGCCTTCTGAACTGTAGGATGTAGATTCAAATCCCGCCTCGTACCAATGCATTTTTGAAATACATACACAAACAAATACGTACATATACGTTTATTCGATGCTTTTACGGTGAAGGAAAACATCATGAAAAACCTGCACATGCCTACGAAGAGATCCAAAACTTGTGCGTGAAGTTGGCCAATCTGCACTGGGCCTGCTTAGCGGCTAAGGCTCGTGCCCCTTGGTGGGGACGTACATGAGCTGATGATAATGTTGATGATGAGGAAGCACCACTCTCCCATTGAAACTTTATTAAGTTTTCTTTATTAATCCATGGGTGGAGATAATGGTAAAACTCTTTACTAGCGTAGAGGAGGCCTCCAGTTCAACATCACTGACTGCTAAGATTAATATTATTACAGCCACAAGATCTATTGTTACCCATAGGCCTTTTCTTATATCTTTCACTCCCTCTATTGAAAAATATCAATTTTATACCTTTTAAGGTCCTTTGTCTATCTTGTACTCTACGCTGAGCTTGGCAATCCGGAGTCTTCACTTAAGAACTTCCTAGGCCCATGAGCTAAAGATTGTTTGGACTATGTGCCCTATAACCTTTACCCTATTGCCTTTCAAGGGTTGTGCGAAAATCTATTATTACACTTTTCCCCTCAGAAAAAATCGAAATCGTTGAAACACCCTATATAATTCCGATTCAACTTAAAATGGTAGCACTCAAAGATGACCTTAAAGTTGATACAACTTGATCAGGTACATTAAAATATTTTATAAACACACATCAGCATATATGTACTCCAAATCAGAAGTCACGTTTCGTTAAGTAAGCCAGCAATCAAGAAAATAATCAACCAAGAAATACAGTAGTTCTCAAGAGACCACGCCTGCGAAGAGATTCAAAGGCTGTGCATGAAGTCGTCCAACCCGCACTGGGCCCGTATGGACGACTAAGGCTTAAACACCCTTTACGGGTAGGCTCGTGCACATCGGTGGGGACGTCTAATGATATTCTTTCATTCTCATATCACTCTTTCTCTAAATCCTCAATTCGTTTGTTGTATGGTGTTCTTTTTAAAAGGAACCTTTAACTTTTTAAATGTTATTATTATTTCCGCATCAGATTTCACTGATTGTTAACATGTGTGAGAATTCTAACACCTTTTCGGTGGCAGTTTGATATCGAACTTTACCTTTTCTACGGACGAGGTCAAATAAGACGTACCATACGTGTGCGGAAAATAGTATACAAAGGAAATAAAACAAATCAAAGGTTGAAACGTTTTGGTTTTGGTCTAATGCGTTTTATAATCACACATTATTGTTTTTACTGGTCTTCCGTATTATGGTTTCTACAATATTGTTGCATGACTTGCAGAAGCTGGAGACGGAGTGGATAAGAACAACAGAGAAGGGTACACCTGGATAGAAACAGGTATCCAAAAGCATCATTGAATTTAGTAAAGTAATTTTCCTTCACCATCGGATAAACGTACATATAATTCCAAAAATTCGAAACTACACTGGCGGGACTTGAACCTGTACCCTCCAGATCATAAAGCAACAGTCCATACCAACAAGCCACCGACGCCCTAAACATTTTAACTAACCGATTACAGTACGGTGATAGCTTGTAGCGTTAGCAAAAGCTAGATAAGCTAATATATTGTGAACAGTTCTTAATTACCCGAAGCCTTACACTTGTTATTAGTTCTTACATCATGTTGTAAAACTGCGCCTTAATTAAAGACCGTTATGGTACGTGTGGTCCAAATTGTAAGCGACATGTAAGAGTATTAGTTTATTTTCTTAGATATTTAAATACCAAGCATGATGATTCGTGAAAAAACATCTTTAAGTGATTTGTAGTAAAATTCTATCGCTCCTTTACCCACCATCGAAAAACTCATTTTGAAAATTTTATTGGTGTTCGAAAACCAAATAACAATAAATTTACAGGCAGAGCTTTGTTCTCTGATTTAAAGGACAAACCTCTGCCTTACTTGAAAAGATTTAAAAGATAAACAATTATGTTAACAATGGTAAAAAATAGAACAAAATTGTCACAACCCCTACTCTTCCCTCGGATTCCGCTAACGCAGCTTTGAGACCAAATATTAAGCAGGTAACAGGATCGCCGAGCTCTTTTATTCAACCTTTTCTTTATGAGTGTTTTAATCCACCTCTTAGGATGAAGATTACAGTATAATTATAGCCCTTGAAAGGTATTCCGAAGTCTAATAGACTGATACGAGTTATTTAGGTATTTACATCAACGGCTTGCCCTTGGAGGTGTACAATGAAAAATCCCTTAAGACGTAACATGTGTTGTCCCAGGTTATGGGCGCAGGGCAGTGTTGACGGAAAATAATGACTACCTACTGTATAAATTTCATTAACACTGCATCTGTCATGGTTAGGCGTATTACCAACAGGTTAGCTTACTGATCGTCCCGTCTACGTAATATTATAAAAAAAATTAAGCGCCAGTTCAGCCGTAGACTGTCTATAAACATAAATGGTAATAAGGCCTAATAATAATAATAATTTATTTCCATTACAAGATAAGAATGATCCATGTGGTTAGTATGCCTTATTATTAAGTTACGCACTGTCGAGGACTTCCATTCATCTAGGTGGTGAGGACGAATTTTTGAGTTCGAATAATTCCTCAGCACACTCCCCATGATATAAATACAAGAAATCTCTCACTAATGGTATGGTACTGGTCAGCCCAATATTTTCAGAAAATGCCTGTTAATAGGGAGTCATATCTCTCCGTCACGGACTTATGGCTTTGATTTTACCATTATTCCTCTTGTGACTTGGACCACATGGGTCAAGGTTCAACTGCTCAAAGTACTCGAATCTTTAATGAATACTTCTTAATCAAACTACTTACAATATTTTGTAACAACAATTAGCGTTATAACGGGCACACATTCGTTGCGGTAGCACGCTTGTTTTGGTATGTTTTTAATACAAATTTATGTGTTAATAGGTTACGATTTATGAAATAATTGTTTAATTATTTGAGAAAGTGAAACGTTCGTTTAGATTGACCTAAGCGCGAATTTCCGGGGCCTAAGCCAATTTTGTTTGCCGGTGACGCATCCTGTAGAATAACAAACGAATATTTTTGGTCACTCTTCTGAGCTGATAGTTGCCTTTAACTATGATCAACCGACCGTCATTAATTCTGGTTTCCCTTACCACATATTACACTTTTAAAAAATTCAACCTTCAAAATAGTGTTTTACGCAATGATGTTTATTTATACCTTTTTTTATACCAATTCGGACTGATACAAAATTTTATAATAGTAAATTCTTTGATAGTGTCAAGTTCATAAATATTTTAAGTGAAGTAGTTGTCTACGAAGTCTAAAATTATGGTAAATGGTAAATCCAGGTCTTGTTATTATTTTTTCTGTCCAGGAAAGCTCGACATAGCGTTCGAGTAAAACAATATAATAAAATACAATTCCAGCTCTGCATCCATCGTCCGAAACGACGTATGTTGGTGGGTATCTGGTAATTACATCTTTCACAACTACTTATGTATGATGATTTACCTGTTTCACAGCACAATTTTAGCATTCCATAGCTTCAAACGACACTCTAAATTCGTGATCTCAGTTCCGGCCTAACCCGTACCCGGTATTCGATCTATATCCTATCAGAAGTTCATCGTTCACACAGTTAAGATATTATAAACTCTATCCCATCTTATTAGAAGTTAAATTGAAAGCATTCAACAAACAGGACTTGTAAGGTGTCACTGAATATAAAAGGTTAATAACTTAGGCTAAGGTTGAATTTCAAACGTGAAAAGACAGTAAGAGGATTCACGAATTGTATTAGAATCTGGCGCCCTATTTTCGGATGCTATTGACTGTAACATTGATTTCGTGAACGTAACTATAGTTGCTTTGACTAACTAAAACTATGTTTGCAACGCTACATTAAGATTTGTTCTTGGGTCTTCAAGTTATTTGCGTTCATGTTTATATTTGACATTTTTGGCGTGCGACTTCGTCCGCGTGAAATAGTTACTTTGGTCTAACGCTCTCTTTAACCCGCTACTTCGTTTATATAGGTGAGTTAAAACTGCGATATCTCATAAGATATTCATTTAAATTGAATGATTTAAAGGGCAATTTTGTTTAAAATGAAATACTTGTGATAAATAAAGTATTTATTTGGATAAGGATTGATATCATATTTATGAGAATAGCTTCGCAAGATGATGCAATATTATAGAAACATTTTTTAGCATAAAATATGTAATAGGGAGCCAACCTTAAAAGATAGATAATATATGCTGTCGCGGCCTTTTTTATAGACCTTTAAAAGGGTAGCATACATGACTTTTGCGAAACTTTAACCGTTTACCGTACGCAGCGGAATCTCCAAGTATGAAAATTTCGCCCCGGATTTTGAAACATTCTTCATTGCTGCTCCGCTCCTATTGCTTGTAGCGTGATTATATAGCCTATAGCCTTCCTCGATAAATGAGCTATCTAACACTGAAAGAATTTTTCAAAAAGCGCGTTCAAACAAACAAACAAACAAACTCTTCAGCTTTATAATATTAGTATAGGTATAGTAGATATTGTCACTGACTCTCTTAACCTTCATATTGGAATCATAATTATCATGTTAGTAATACCAATAGTCAGCAGCTAGATAACCCCACAATTGAAATCGAAATTTAAGTTGTTAGTTTAAATTGAAGTCCATTTCTAACTTCTGCGGAAGGATACTTTTATATATCAAACAGATGGACTGTCGCCTTCCTCAAATCCCGACACGCACCAATGTGTTTTCGAATTTTCGAAAATATATGTACGTTATCCGACGTTCTTACGGTGAAGGAAAACATCGTGAGGAAACCTTCGTGCACGCCTGCGAAGAGATTCGAAGGTAGTGCGTGAAGTCGTCCAACCCGCACTGGGCCCGCGTGGACGACTAAGGCCTAATCACCCTATACAGGTAGGCTCGTGCCCCTCGGTGGGGACGTTTAATGAGCTGGTGATGATGATCAAACAGATAAAATATATTTTCGCCAGGAATCCTGACTGTGAAAAATATTAAGTGAAATAATTTAGCAAATAAATCTTGTAGAATACACGATAAAGTGTCTATATTATAATATTCAGCTAGCAGGTTTTCAGGTATGCATATAGTAAAATATATTAATAGGTTTATAATTTCAGATCAAATAAGATTTGACGATAGTAGAGAAAAGTTTCTTTCCTCTCTTTTGAAAGCGATATGGCAATGACCTTGGCATTGCTAGTGTCTATACGAAACAGTTAACATCAAATGGGCCGCATACATGTGTTACATGAGCAATACAAAACACACAACAACACAAACAACTGTGTATTGCGTTCTAATCTACGTGTTACTCTTACTTTTCAACGTAATTGGCTTATCCGATTTGTCAGTTACATAAGTTATTGCCAAGTTTAGCATACATTTGATATTTATTAAAACCATCTGTCTCTCGCCCGATACGGTGAGGTGATTACGAGAATCAGTCAAAATCTTGACCTCGGGGTCGAAATGAGAGGTATGCAAGTGTTACCGACTGATGGTTCTGGTGAAACATTGGAATAATTCTAACAGCTGTTTTCTTATATCATTTGGTTTGGTATTAAGGCATGTTATCTTGTACTTAACTCGTTCGTGGACAGTAAACGCATATTAGCGTCATATCAAAATAATCTATTGTGTCTCGTATACTGTCTGCGGATGTGTTAAGTGACCTCCATATTTTTATTTTTTTAACTTTACAAAATATGCGATGTCCATATAAATGATATTTGATGTCAAATAGGATTTTATTTTTTCTAAAAAGGACAGATAACACTAGAACTCTCGGCAGCGAGGGATTAGTAGTTCTACCAATATCCAAGAAGACCCGGTCACCATCAACATCGCGGTAGTCAAAGCGTCCACATTTGACGACATCAGCATCTTTACAAGACCGAGGTTCCGCTCTCGCCAGCGAGGATCATCATCGTGAATTTGTGTAGGTCCTGACGAGGCTCTATTCACGTTACCGGACGTCCTATATAACTAGGTTACCTAGCTCTCTGCAACGCCCTAAGGCAAGGCAAGGCAAGTCCCACTCGGAGGAGACTGCATAATGCTGTGGCCATACTATGGGCTAATGTCTAATGCTCATTAGCGCGATAAGTTTTAACAGTTTAAACTGCCAAATTATCACGTTAAGTGAACACCTGAAGTGAAGATGCATTGTCGCGATAATTAATGGCATTTCTTGATAGTATGGGCCCAGCATCAATGCTGCCCAGCTCCCAATGTTGTGAATACCATCTGCGGCAAATATTTAAAGGTTCATACAAGAAAATCTAAATACATAGAAATTGCTAGTAATGTTCAATCTAGTAATGTTAATCTTTTGAAGACTGATAGTTTTGATTGATATGTGTATATAAAAACTAGTAAATATATTGCAACTTAATTTAAACAGGATGCGTTGCGGCACATTTCTGCTTTAAATGATAATAAAGTAATAAACATAATTATAGCCTACTACG
This sequence comes from Leucinodes orbonalis, assembly GCA_019425675.1. Lineage (NCBI taxonomy): Eukaryota > Metazoa > Arthropoda > Insecta > Lepidoptera > Crambidae > Leucinodes > Leucinodes orbonalis. The sequence goes on from PQWD01002570.1 coordinate 70,580, forward strand.
CCATTGAATTCAAAATAGTTATTAAAAGGTCACCAAAATATTCCGACGTCAAATTCTGGTTCATTTCAATTATCGCTCGATATACTCGTACATCGTCCAAATACACAAAAAGTAAGCAATTAAAAACAGACTTGAGACAAGTGGCAGATATCTGTGGCGAATATTCCCGGTGAGCGTAAAGCGTTAAGATGAACCATAAGCTGGTGAGGTTAACTTGGATGCTGAAACAACTTACACCGAGGCTCTGATTACTTGGCCAGCTCGGTATGACCAAATTAGGGTCAAAGTCAAAGTCAAAATTATTTATTCAGATAAGTCTTGTAAAAAGCACTTATGAACGTCAAAAAGAATACAAAAAATACATTTAAAATACCAAAGTAAAGCACAATAATGAATTTTGATACTTGGAAAAAAGCGCTTCGGCGTTTTGGCCTGTTGAGAAAGAAGCACCCAAGAAAACTCAACAGTACAGCCTTTTTTAAACAATGATTATAATGTACAGATATTTTACAAACACTGAAGTAGCTGAGCAGTTTAAGACCATGGATTTTTATCACATAAATATTCGTCAATAGTGTAGTACCCTCTTTCTTAGAAAGGTGGTTTTTTATTCTAGCTTTAAACATGTGTAAAGGTAACTCGACAATATTTTCGGTACCTTATTGAAAAACTTTATACATCTTCCTATAAAAGATTTACCTACTTTATGTAGTCTCAACTCTGGAATAGCAAGTTTGTTTCTATTCCTAGTATTAAAATTGTGTGAGTCACAATTTTTTAAAGGTATGATAGTATTTCGGACGTAAATTAAATTTTCATAAATATATTGTGATGCTACAGTCATTATATTTATTTCTTTAAAAATCAAGGTCAAAAATGAAACAATGGAAGCCTTTTCCACCCACAAGTAAATTCTATTGGATCTGAACAACTCATTGTTTGGTCTACACCCGGGTGCTTCACACTTTTGCGCTTCATTTTAATGATAATAATTAAATGATTTTAAGTTTCAGTTTTGATAGATATGACAATGATCCACACTAACAATTTCCCTCCCTAAAGCTTTAATAAAAAAACTACTATCACAAGCAAACTACCAAAAATACCACTAGTAGTAAAATTACCGGTAAGAGGCCTAACTTCTGTTGTCTCGGATGACGGGCGCAGTGCGGCATTGCTAGAGAATAATAACTGTTATCAGTTATTGATCTCAATCAATGCCACTCCATCATGGTCAGGCGTATCACTTACCATCAGTTAAGCGTCCTGACCGTCCTATATACTTTGTTTAATAAAATAAAAAATGTACACTATATTATACTAATAAAATCGAAGAAAAAGTTATGCAACAACAATAACCTTGGACCAGTTAGTTACCCCAATTAATGCGCATAAAACATGCAGATCTGTACTTTTTATGGCGTACCTTCCCACAGTGAAATTCGCAATAGTTATCAGTAGTTAAATCTACGCGTGCGTAGCTCAAAAGTATAACAAGAGCTTACACAATACAATCTTAATAAAAAGGCATTCAAGGACATCCATTTAAGCCATACACACAATCCTGCTGGACTAGCCTATATTATGTCAAGTGGCAGTGTAGGCCATCTAAGATCAGTCTATTCTATTCAACCTATCGCAGTCCACTGCTGGACATAGGTCTCTCCTATTTTGCGGCAATTATCCCGGTCCTCCGCTTGTCTCATCCAGCCTCCATCAGCGACCTTTCGCAAGTCGTCGGTCCATCGCGGGCCGAAGGGCGTCCCATGCTACGCTTGCCAAGACGCGGTCTCGCATTTGACACGTCCTTGCCTGATGATAAACACAGATGATGCGCCTAAAATGGATCACACTATCCTAAATTAAAACCTAAATGTTTGACTTCAAGACCACTATATTGTACTTTAAGGAAACACCGCATCGCAATAAAAGTGGGTGCAATTGGATTTCCTGATGACTCATTATCTTGTAACATTATAAAAGCTGACTTACTCGTCAACGTTATGCATATACACATTCTAAAAAGTTATGCAGATGAAAAAAACAAGCTCAAAATTCTCCCGCAAAAGTTGTAAGGGATTTATAACATCTCTATAAGGGAGGTAAAGAGTTATGTAAGGGGCCCATTAACATTGGGCACCTCAGCTAACCTTACCTATTAAACAATATAAGGGGAGGCTTTAACGCAGTCATTAAGTCCATTGCTATATAATAATAATAAAATAAACATTGTTATCTAGTAGACACATAGATAATATACACAATTTAACAATCGTGACCTGATTGATCGGCGTCAACGCAACCTCAGCAGTATAATCTACAATCATATATGCAAACGAATAAAGGCTATGCAAAAAAAAAACACATTAAACTCTTTGAAAAACTATAAAATCCGCTATACAAGGCCATTTGCAAACTTCTATGAACAGATCTAGTTACGCTTTTTAACAAACAAATATAAAATATGCTAATATCAACATTGAATATTACCCGACGACGATTTAAGACGATTGAATTTTGATTTACAATTATGAAGTTCAAACAAATTATTTAATGACTAAATTGGGAAGCAAACTTCAAACTTTATGGCCTAATAAAATAAATGGTTATCACTTTTTCAATAAATTTTATATAAACTAACTCTTTCAATAAAATGTTAGTTTTTGTTAGTTTCAAATGATAGTGACGTAGGTGAAAAACTTGACTAAATGGAAATTGAAGGAAGTAAATGAGCTAACTTAGCTCATAGGGTTAGCAAATTGGAGTGGCAGTTAGGGCACAGTGCGTAGAACTACTAACGGGAAAAAAGCGTAGGCTGACCCCCAACCACATGGAATGGTGACCAGGTTAAGCTGGTGGGTAGCAGATATATGATAATTCTAAGGGATCGTCGTGAAAGTCATTAGGGGTGGCCTTTGTTTAGTTTCGAACATAATACGCGATGATAATGATTAAAGTAACTTTTAGAGAAGCGTCATTACAGCAATAGATGAAAAGATTGAATATTGTAATTAAGGACAAGATAATGGAAGCCAAAATAGTTATAAGTAAAAAATATAAATGATTCAAGCTTCTGCAGTAGATTGAAGTAGATGTAAGGACCTGAAATTAATCAATAATCAAATTAACATTTAATTTATGTAACCAAAGATTTTAATTAGGTATTTAATACGAATTTGGGAAATATACAGTTATTGCACAGTATATATATATTAGTATTCATAAAAATATAAAGTTCCAAAAAGACTCGTCATGAACTTAGCTTGGTCCATCCCTTATATCCGTGACTATAGCTAATCGCTATCCAGAGTCTTCACGAATGCGGAATTGCTATTGCTGATACCCCATCAAGGTTGACGAAACAAATCCTACAAAAGTGCATTACGATGGTAAGCCGTGCATTTAGATTTTTGCATTTCCGTTTATAAAACCTTCACCTTATTCTTCAGACATGCATGAGAAACAAAATAGAAAAACGCAATTAAATTTATACATACTTGAATACGATACACGGTTTCAATATTTGGAATCTAAACCTTTCATGACTTGCATTCTGTAATGAAAAGTTTACTTCCGACAAAGTTTAAATTCATGAACCAGGTAGAAAGAAATTACATTTTCTTCGTCGGTTTATGACTTATAATTGCGGTACATTCACAACAAAGCTAATTCTCTGATACCGTTTTCAAAAAAGTCACAAATATATTTACCTATAATTACGAGTAATGTTTTGCATGCACACCATGGAGCCACCGACGCTCTTTTTCTTCATATCAATTTCTAATGAATATCTTTGTGTATGAAAATAAATCCTTCTTCAAGGAGTACCAGATTTTATAACTAATCTTACAATCATGCTTAACAGATGCTATATGATTAAAACTATTCATATACAAATAAAGAGGAACATAAACAGATTTTGATTTATTGAAGAGTTAAGTGTCAAGATGACCTTGAACCTATCGACATAGACAAAAGATCTAATTGTATAAGTTATTTGTTTATGGATGTATCATGATTTGTGAATACATACATCAAAGATCATTATTATGACTAGCTATTCTCCGCGGTATTACCCGTTATAGCGGAAAACAATAACTGTCTATCAGTTGTTGGTCTTACCATCAGGTGAGCGCCCTGACCGACCCGTACACTTTGTAACATAAAAAAATGTTGTAATACTTTTTTTTAATAATTATAATATTTCAACTTTAAGGCACGAAGGGAGTAGATATATTTTTCGGTCATCCATCCAAAGATGACTGTTGCAATCACAGACATCCGAATATACAATTAGACTGGACAAGCCGCCAAGTTTATAGGCAGTCCCAGTGTCGCAATTTCTTTTCGGTTCTTACCTGTGAAAAGTTATTATATTTCTTAGAAAAATTTACTGATTCTTGCGATGATGGCATGTTACAATTGCACAGGATGGCATTTTGGGAAAAAACGGTAATTTCTTCTAATATTCGTGCGTCCTGACTCGTCTCACAGAGCGTGAACTGGCAGCCAGTGTATGCTCGTTGAGCTTACATTTGTCGCACTTAAAAACGCGGCTTGCCCTATCTCCTGTATTGGGAAATCTGTAGTTGCAATAGTAGCTTGACTTGTACTAGCAACAACCGCTATGCCGTTGAGCCCTCATTATCTATTTTAATATCTGGCAAAATTATTAAGTCACTATTTATTTTGCAAATCTCCTCGTTAGTTCTTATGAATTGACTCAATTATGAAAGTTTTACCTTTTGGCATAGCTTGATTATGCGGTAACTATCGAATGTCAGTAAAGATAAATAATACCGTAAAATGCACGCCGCTTTTGATAAACAGTTTGCTTTTTCAAAATGTTACTTATTAGCAAAAACTACAATGATTGAAGACATTCATAAACTGTGAGTGAGTAATCTGTGATGTAATTGGTTGGTGCTAAGGGTCAACACATACGGCGTGTAGTATTATGGATAATTCTCATAAGATGATTTAGATTTCAAACTTCAAATACCATTTATTCAGTTTAGACCCGAGAATGGCACTTATGAATGTCAAATGAAGCTACCACCGATTAGAAAAACACTTACACTGAGATTAGTGTATTGTAGATATGGGCCGCCGGATTAGCATATCGAAGCAGTGGGCTGGTCACGTATGTCGAAGAGCTGATGGCCTTTGGAACAGACGAGACGAGAACAGAGAGAAATGGAGTGACCGGCCCGCTGGGGTGACGACTTGGGAAAGAGCGCTGCCGCAGGCTGGATGAGAAAATCGCAGGAACGGTGTTTTTGCCACAAAATGCGGGATCGTTTGTCCAGCAGTGAAATGTTATAAAAAGTTAAAGTAATCAGAATGTGAACGTCCGATGACGTTTGGAAGCATGCAGCATAATCCATTATCAGCTCATAAACGTCCCCACCGAGGGGCACGAACCTAACCGTAAAAGGTGATTAGGTCTTAGTCGTCCTTGCGGGCTCAGTGCGTATTGGCCGACGTCACGCACAACCCTTGAATCTCTTCGTAGGCATGCGCAGGTTTCCTTCACTGTGAATAAAACGCAGCATAAATTATTAAGTGGGTACCTTGATATCGCACGAATGGTTAGTTGCGCGAAAAAGTGTCACAACATTTTTTGTCAGGTATTAACTCGTAGTGGGTTGGCCATGCTGTATGAAAAGGCCTGTGGGGTGTTATAGGCTGATTACTGATACATGTACAAGCAGCCTTATGTCATGACTCAATACAGACCATTATCATTTCACCTGACAGCCAGTGTTGCCAAAAACAGTGTCATATTTAATTTGAATGTAATCACGATATGGGAGCAGCGTGACCGCGAACACATTTGAATATACGTAATAGTTAATGTACATTACTTGTAATACATTCACGTAATGTTTTATAAGGTTTTAGTACATAGGTAAATATAAAATTCATTTTTTTATGTTATTAGTGTACAGGACGGTCTGGACGCTCACCTGATGGTAAGTGATACGCCAGACCATGACAGAGCGCCATTAAAGGAGACCAACAACTGACAGACAGTTATTATCCTCCACCAATGCCGTGCTGCGCCCGTCACCCGAGACAACAGATGTTAGGTCTCTTATACCCGGTAATTTCACTAGCTACAGTGCCCTCATCCAGAAACACAAAAGTGCATAACACTCCTGTTTCACGGGATGATATCTGGCACTGCGGTGGTACCTACCTAGACGACTCAGTATCGAGTCTACCACCTATTTAAATTATTATAATATAACATGATAAAGCCAACATCTTTATTGTTCAGTAACATAATGAATAAATAGGAACGAAGCTGATTGTGGCAAATCTCGCTCCTGTCAAATGTTTAACATATCAAAAGCATAGCCTCATTAAAAGACCTACTCAGTATTGGTTTAAACGTGATCGTAAGATGCACCGTCTTCTAGGGAAGTAATTATTGTCTTGTATACAATTTCTCCAAACAATACTACAAGGTTCATGTTATGACTTTCATTAAAAATTAAGACCTTGTTTGAGATGGCGGGAGATGAAACGATGTCGACTGCTTTTTTTTTCAAAGTATTGTTTCAATAAAGTACGCAACTTCTCGACGAACTCTGAATTGGGGAGCGGCTCACAAAAGATCTTTTAGGTCGAGGTTACTACAGGTCTGAAAAGCCTGAATGGGGGCTGGAGGCTTTTTCAGGAAATCCAAAGAATAAGTAATTGTTTCAATAAAAAAAAAACAATCAACAACGAAATATCAAATTGGTTATTTATTCAATAAATAACCAATTAGATATTATATAACTATGAGAAGAAAATTCGTTTTTTTTTAAAACATATAACTATGGATTTCAAGAAGAATTGAATAACTAAGAAATTGAAGAGGTGTATGGTGTTATTGAGTAATAGCGTCATCCCACAAATATGTACAAATAATGCACTGTTGTGACGACCTCGTTATGGCAAGTATTCGCTGAAGTCACGTCTCGGATTCGTATCAAGGTCGAGACAACTTTGGAATTACATTTTTTAATTGTCTTAGTGTTCTTCTTCAGACGATATGGGGAAAGCCCTAGGTTTTGATTTATTTGATACAGAACATCGGGTTAGTAGAAAAAAAAAGCAGAAATGAATAAAAAAATAGACAAAAATCTATATATATACGTATAAATTAAGTTAGAGTGTATGTTTGTAATGTTAAAATAACCTTTTTTCATGCATATGAATATATAGACTGTACATATACTAAAATAAGTTTTTAAATTATTTGTCTTTCTGTCAGTTTGTTCCGGGTAATCTCTGAATCGGCTGGATTGATTTTAACGAGACTTTCATTGGCAGGTAGCTGATATAATAAGGAAAACCTTAGTATTGTATACCTATATGTATGTGTATTTATATATTAACCTGTGATCTGTGTAACTACTTTCTTCTTTTATTTATATAGTCTCCTGTATTGTAATGTTTAATTTAGATGTGTAATGATAAGTGTAATATTCGGGTTAGTTCAATAAATATTTTTTCTTTCTTTCTTTCTTTTCTTAGTTTCCTTTTATTTAAATAAAAACCTTTTAGTATAGGAAAATAAAGTAATGTTGTACCGCTCGGTGCGCTACGAAGCGATTATAGTACGAGTAAGTTGTCAACCAGGGTATGCATATTATGTTTTACGAGAGAATATCTTATACCGCGGGGCAGAGTCAGTTTCAAATATTATATATTATTTGATACAGGTTTTAAAATTTTACCGCATATAGGTAGTTATAATATTCTTTGGATCATCATCATCAGCCCATTAAACGTCCCCACCGAGGGGCGCGAGCCTCCCGTATAGGATGTATAGGCCTTAGTCGTCCACGCGGGCCCAGTGCGGGTTGGACGATATCACGCACAACCTTTGAATCCCTTTGCAGGCGTGCGTAGGGATACCAGATGACAGGAATTTTCCTGACATGTCCGGAATTGTAGCTCTCTGTCAGGGAAACAGGGAAAATATGTAATTGTCAGGAATTTTTAATAAAAGAAAAATATGAAATATTATTTATTACGCCCCTACCGCACCTATGCTTAAGTAATCGAACAGAACAGAGGAAAAAAAATATTCTAAAGAGCGGGTATTTACCTACATTTACCCACTCACTAGAAGTCAGGAAATTTATTGCAAAATCAGGGATTTTTTCAGGAAAAAATTTTTTCGGGGTTGGTAACCCTAGGCGTGCGCAGGTTTCCTCACGATGTTTTCCTTCACATACCTTCACATTCTTTGCATACCAGTTAATAAACTCGATACTAAGACTAACGCAGTGTCAGATTTCGTCACATGATAGTGTGTTATGTACCCATCGTCTCAGTGTTATACAGGGTGTTTGGTGCATGGACCGATGGGAGTTTTTGGGGAGGGTGATTCTTACGCTACTTTTCCCCGCTAGACATAATGTCTTAAGTTTCATGGTAGTTGAGATATAACTTCTTTATTATTATAATTTTTTGTATTCTGTAATTTAAACATTTATTTAGAATAAGAATACATTACAGAATACAAGGAGAAGCAACTTGAGGTATTGCAACAACAAATAAAATTTGTTCATATCATAATTGGGTAAAGATAACGCAGTATTGGAAAACCAAATCCATTGTGTCCACCATTTCTAGACAATGGGTTTTGCCCAATCACTTTTCACAATACAATTTTGAGTCTTACTGACACTGCATTGCTTAATAAAACTGTCCAATATTCAGTGACAGTTTCATCACAGAATTCAGTATCGTCTAGATTGAATTAGATAGGGAGAAATATTTATTACTTTGAATGCAAATCTATTGAATAATGAAAGTCAGTTTGCACGACGCGTTTTGATGTCAAAGCGCAAAGTTGCAGAGCAATCACTTATCTATTCCAGTTTATATAATAAAAGATAAATCAACCATTGTGGTATAATGGTTGAAAAGTCAGCTGATCCGGGTTCGATTCCCGGTAAGTTCAACCTAACAAAAAGACTAACATCTGCTATTTCGGGTGTCGGGCGCAGTCAGTGAGTTGTTGGTGTCCATCAAAGCCGCTCTGTCATAGTCAGGCAAATAGAAATGGTTAAATAATTCTTTCATAATTTTGAAGTCGGTGCCAAGTAAATCAAGAACTCTTTATGGATTTATCTTTCAAACCTACTTCCTATATTATAAAGGTGAAGAGTTTGTTCACTTCACACCGACATAAAAATTATGCATGAATTAATTATTCAACCATTTCTATTTATCCAGCTAAAAATTATTTTTTGCTTTTATGTTTAAGATCGTTATTATTTTTTATATAATTTTGAGTCATTCAAATAATCACTGGTATACTATATTAAAGTCTTAGATGCTCGGAGTCGATTTAGAAAAGTTCGATTTCTTGATTTCTTTGGTCTCCCTTCAACAAACCTGGCTTTTTTTCACAATAAAAGAAAGATCGAAATCGGTTTTTAAATGACGAAGATACCCGCGAACAAACATTAAAAAATCGCAATATATACGTTTTACTTGAGTAACCTCCTTTTTGAAGTCGGTAAAAAACTCAAATAGGACGATCAACCCTACTTGACCCTACTTTTTACAAACCGGTGTCACAAAAATCTATTATAATAACAATTGACGATTCAAAGACATCGGCAAAATATTTATTTGAATAAAGATATTTTGAGTTTAAGTTTTATGAATATTAAAAAGTAGTTTTAGTACTCTAAGTAAGGGTGGTAGTTTATAGTATTACACTTATCGTGGGAAAGGAAATATTATATTACCTCACGATTAGAGCAATAACATCGTGCTATTCACCGGCGCACTTTACGAAATGGTACCAATAGAATATCGATTTTGTAAAGCTGTTAAAAGCTGATTAAAAGCCTCTGGATGTAAAACGAAGTTAGCATGAAAAACATCCAATAACTCCAATTCCGCTCATTTTAAAATACCCAATTATCCCAGTATCGTTAGGGCTGATTGTCCGAAAAGATGATTCCGTGTTTCATAGCGAGAATTCCGTCTGCTCGGACCGGAATTAACTAGGACCAAGGTCCCAGCCGCCGGTACCGAAAAAAAAATTTCTTCCGGTGACTGGACCACTCATAAACGATAGTTGAAATAAAAAAAATACAGTCAAACGGAGTTTTTAAATGTAATTGAAATAAATATTTAGTACACTTATAAAAACTAAGAAACCTACAAAACAAAACAGTGATCTGGGACACCTTTTTTACGTTCTGTAGGTTTCTTAGTTTTTATTAATTTAATTGAATAAAAGTTTTTTTTTATTACATATCAGTTATTGGTATAAAGAACAGCCTTTATTAATACGTTCTTTTATATAAAACTTTAGTAGTAATCCACTTAAATCATGCTAACAAAAATTTACAAAAAAAAAATATAAATCATGACAAATAATGAACAATTTCAAAGTGTAATATTTATTATAAAATCAGTTATCCTTTACAGTAAATCTCCGAGCCGTAAATAATATTTTAAAAATCGTTTGACTGTACATGATTTTTATTTTAGTTTTCATCTACGAGTGGTCCCTGAACCACCCACCGCAAGAAAAATATTTATTTTTTAGGATCCAGCAGCTGGGACCGTGGTTCTAGTTCATTGCGGGTAGACGGAAGCCTATCATAGGTATGTCAGCCGGTAGTGAAGCCTGTCTTATGGGTACGAAACAACGGATAGTTATATATATTTTAGGTAAATACATAAGTACATATACATAGAAATCACCCAGACTATTACAAACAGACATGTTCATGCACACAAATGTTTGTACTGCCCGGAGATCGAACCCGGAACCCTTGGTGTTGCAGTCGACGTCTCAACTGCAACACCAAATGGGTCGTATTCGGTAATGCCCACTAGTTCACGTAAGGTCCACTTACTGCCCGGAGATCGAACCCGGAACCCTTGGTGTTGCAGTCGACGTCTCAACTGCAACACCAAATGGGTCGTATTCGGTAATGCCCACTAGTTCACGTAAGGTCCACTTACCGCGTGGTGGATAATATTTGACGGATCTTAATTAAAAAAACGTACTTATTTATAAGATAAGATAAGATAAAAATTCTTTATTGCACAGAAGAGAAAAAATAATAATACAACACAACAAAAAACAAGTACAATACAGGCGGCCTTATTGCTAAGGTAGCAATTTCTTCCAGGCAACATTTGGGTGAAAGAAAACTACTTATAGGTAAGCGGGCTAGTGCATATTTCTTAATGTTGTTAATAACACTTATACACTATTGGCTAGATGATGCTATGTGAATATCTGGAAATATTCATTTATTAATCCTAAATACCTACATATATACCTATATATACCTTTTTTGTGATTATAACACAAAAAATATTCAAAATGTATCTAATTGGGCTCCAATTATTTTATTTGTTATTGGTCTGGCTCTAGTTAGAGTTTTTTGAAAAATTGTTTGTTTTATACACGGAGACCCTTCATGAAGTCATCTGCGTATACTTGTGTGAATCTCATATTTTTTTTACTCAATTAGGTATTGAGCTTTCAGCTTTATTTAAACTTTTTTTCATTACGAAGCAAGTTCAGACTACGTCATGATATGTTGCACTTGGGTTAGAGATAAGTGCATAATATATGTATGTTAACAGTTAAAATATGTATGTTTATTGTTTATTTAAAAGATACGCGTCCCAACTTATAGGGGCGTAGCATTGGATGCCCGCTGATGAACCGACGATTTGTGGAAGCTCGTGGTGGCTAGTCAAAGAAAAGCGGAGGTCAGGGATATCTGATGCAAAATCCTAGATCCTAGATCAACCCTTGAAATTCTCAATTTCGAGAGTCGTTTCCACAGTCCTAGTCCAGTGAACTAGCAGTGGATATTACGGCTCAAAAGATTATGAAGTCGGGAAATGTCCTTTCGACTGATTTGTAGATGCAGTTCTGATTTTATCACTTTTGGAACATTGTTATGATCAAAGTCTTTGAAGTTTTTATTCTCTGGGAGTTTTAGATAATAAAGGTAAAAAATAATTTATCACAGAGTTATTATTATTATTATGGTCTTAATTTTTCGTATGTTATCAAGTGCTAATATCCCGCTATTTTATAACCTCTATAATTCATGTGAACTTGACTCAAAAGCACTTAAATAAAACGCTAATCCAAATATATGATACTAATATATCATCAGTTAGGTCTCAATGCCGAGCATTAATACTAAACTAATTATCAAGTAATACCGATTAATTGGTTTGCAAAAATAAACATTTGAAAACATAAATAAATTGAAGTCTCCAATGCTGCTGATACAGTTAATTTTGTAGGCGATCTTGAGCTTTATTAACAAGGAGTTAAGGAGTACTGATGTATGTGAAGGGACGTTCAAGATTCCAACGTTACATACGAGTATCAGTCAAATATCGAGGTCTGGTATAAAATAGCGGGTGATGCTCACCAAAGTCACATTTCACTAGTATCTTCTTTGGAGATAACACCTGTATATCAACCATGAAATACGTTAGTATTTGTACTAGTTGCGTTTGTATTAGTGATATAGTGGTTCCCTTTCTATTTACATGTCACGATCGACTTGTGTGCGTGTACTGCTCGGAATATCGGGACTGTGAATTAATCGCTGATGTATATGGAAACTATGGAAACATATTTCCCAATATTTGATGCTGATATAGATATCTATATCAGATATTAGAAAATAATAGTGAAAATATATACTAATTATCTGTTCTAATATGACAGTACATAATTGGTGTCATTTACTACGTTACAGAATGGTTATATTGTTTTAATTTTTTTTCATCTATAGAATTCAGGGCGGTTTAATGCATGGTATTTTTATATTCCATATCTTGCAAAGTATCATTACTAAGATAACTTTGCCAAGGAACAAATGTTTATTATATTTTTATACGACCGTTTGGTGTAGTGGTTTGGTGTGATGGTCAGCTTCTACATTTGAGGTAACGGATTCAATCTCTGTGCAGTACAAACATACGTGTGCGATCATGTCCATTTATGTTGTATTGGGGGTTTTAAGTTAATTTTGCAGATGTTAAGTTAAAGTTCAAGTTTTGTTAGCTTTTATTGATGCTACATGGCAATATATGTAACCTTAATACGAAGCTCAATTTTCAAGGGATAGATTTTCCCTACAAATTTATATTATTGGGGCTGATTTTAGTATCAGTTATAACACCAAACAGACTATTTTTCCAAAATTTCAACAGTCAAACTACCTTTAGTTGTATAAACAAAAAGAAAATACTTCAGAAACTCATTCTATTATCCTTTTTCCAGTTCATTGTATTGGCACTGGCTTCGGTAGCCTCAGCGGCGAAACTCGAGAACGTGTACCTCCCTCCAAACGCCAGGTCAGCGAGCGGTGCGAATGCAGGTCTCCAAGCTCCATTCGGTGCTTCTGGACCTTCAGGGTTCGGACCCTCAGGGAATGGTCTTTCGCAGAGCCCCAGTTTCAGCCACGGATCCTCAAGTGCATCGAACGCTGAGATCTTGAGATACGAAAACGAAATCAATGAGAACGGATACCATTACGCGTATGAGACCAGTGACGGAACTAAAGCTGAACAAGAAGGTAAGGAAATGAGAATAATAGATCAAATTTCATAAATTTTGCTTCTTTTATGCGAAGTTTGCAAGGGTTCATAACCGCAACCAATCAACCAACAAAAAATCTTTCAGATTTATATTCCAAATTATACGTGAGCATCACATAGCTTGTAATAACGAATAATGGTTTTAACAATTTGGTTATAAGTCTTTTGCGTCCATGCTTCTAATATAGAAATGGTAAAGTAACGAAAGTTACTTTACCATTTCTATATTAGAAGCATGGAAAGCATTCAAAGAAGAGAAGAAGAAGAAGAGCATTCAAAGGTTGTGCGTGAAATCGTCCAACCCGCACTGGGCCCGCGTGGATGACTAAGGCCTAATCACCCTATACCGGTAGGCTCTTGCCCCTCGGTTTAATGAGCTTATGATGAAGTATAAAAATATGTTATATATACCATATCAAATTCAAGCGAAGCTAACAAATTATGATGACGACAGAATTAATTTGATTGCAATAATTTTATTTATAATTTGTTACGTACATATATGTTAAAACTTTAAATATTGTATTATGTTGACTGATAGCTAGATCGCGTGAGGCTCATTGTAAAATTGTTATTCTAAATTAACTTTAAGTTACAAATTAGGGTTTCCTCATATTCCATCTCACGAAAGCTTTACCGAGTCTTGCGTTCATTTTCTTACCATAATGCGCAGCTAGAACTGTATTTAGTTCAAATTTACTACCATTTCACTAAAGTGTATACTTTATAAGTGCGAAGATTGAACATCATTATCTCCAACTTTTATTAACCATAAACCCAAATATTATGCTCTTTAATATATGTTACGTGTACTTCTAAATTTCCCAAAATACGGTTTCCCGTAAGACATACCACCGCACTCAATCAATGATTATGTTTACTCCATAAGATCCAAACTAAATTTGTAAAGCCATCTTCATTTCTGATGCAATGTTTTATCATGTTGGACCATTAATCAGCAGAAGCCCTTCCATTCCATACGAACACATACAATACCCCGAAAATCGTTATAGTGTGATTGCCTTACTTTTACGCAAGAATATTCAACACAAATAATGGAAGCGGACTCATGATTTTCGAAGCGCCATTAAGGACAATGCTATTGCATTCCATGGTTGGAAGAAAACCATTGGATGCTTGTCCAATTGCAATTTCAGGTTATAGAATTGGCCGTAACAAGTAAATTAAAACAACACATCGTTAACGATTTGTATGTCATTTTTCAAAGACCAATTAATTATCACAACTACTGTTTTTTTATTCAACATGTAGCAAAATTCAATATTAATTATTTAAGGGAATTATTTACATTTTAACAAATATTACATATTGAGTTCTCTTAAAACATATCTCTTTTATAATAAATTATCATTTTGATCTCATTTTAGGATCAGTAAGTATTATATGGGTGTTTAAAATAGGTGGTTTAGTCTTAAAACAATGGACACTCTTTCAATCAGGTCATGTAAAACAGAAAACTATTTTTTGTGATTATTATCATATGAAACCTATGCCATGATATTTTTTTATATTATTATAATTTGCCCACAGAATTAATAATATATTTTTTCTTTTGTGACTAGCCTAATTTTACAATTGAAATAGTTTGATCTGTAGTTACATACAAAATAATAACAGTTTTTAACATTCAATTGCTTGTTAAAAATCTCTGAGACCAACAAAAATATGTTAAAACTCATTTGAATTTCATAAAACGTGATAATAATTATATAAATTGCAACCTTGCTAATAGATCCGATGAGAACGTGAGAACCCGAATTACTAGTAGAAACTAAACACTTAATATTGTTCAAGCCGGTAAGCCGTACTACGGTATCAGTTTAAAACTAAACTATCCAATTATTTTGTAAAAGGTTAACTGCGGCCACACTCGAACGTGGTTAGTTGAATTACTGGTCTTTGTTCGTATAGTTTGAGTGAACTGATTTTATATTTAGGAATTGTACTGTTGAAAGCGTAAAAATATTTAAAGGAGTACTTAAGGGTAGCACTCTAAGTCCTTATGTTTATATAATACTTTAAAATATACAGTCGAAACAAAAAGTAGAACGCTCGAACTTTACAGGTTTACAATTAGAAAATCAAAGGATGTTTTTAAAAATAACGTCGCAATTGTTATTAAAGTCATTAACCCTTTATATAATTCTACGAAAGCTTTGCTGTTTCATGTATGGGTAAACACTTTAACATTGGGTTGTCATAATACAGCCCTATTTGCAAATAGACACGGTAATCTTCTCACCGTGTTCTTATTTAAAATTATTCAACACGATTGTTTCTATACTATAACTAAAGTTGATGTCACGATACATGTTTGCAATCTGCATAAACAAATATCCACAGACCTTCACGCAGCGCCATCTAGCCCCAATTTATGCAGAGCTTGTATTATGGGTATTAAACAACGAAGAAACATACTCGTACTTACATACTATTTCTTTTGCAAAAGCTTACATTCTGTGCATAAAAAATCCAGACCAATACCATATTACCTTAACTATATCCGGAAGAGGAGACTGGTGATCTGTCATACAGCTGCTTCCTAGTACAGACTAGTCTTTTGCATAGAATAAGCAAATCATTCTTGTAGTATTAAGATTGTATGTTGTGTTATTGGTGTTCTGTGTCAATAAAAGAAAATAAAAATTAAAAAAAATACAAACTGAGAGCTTCATGTACATAATGTTCTTGTATTTGTACTGCCCCGGGTTCAAAGGTGTAATAACTGACTTAACAATTACCAATACACTACGTGGGTCCTCTATGAAAATATGTAATTTATCGTTAAATATTTTTTCTCAGGTCGCGTTCTTCCTGGTGCCGCCCCTGAAGAAGGCTCGCTTCAGGTTTCCGGCTCCTACTCCTACGTAGGCGATGACGGCCAGACCTATACTATCACGTACACAGCTGACGAGAATGGATACCGTGCTGAAGGTGCTCATCTTCCCACACCACCGCCTGTCCCTGAAGCCATCCTTAAGAGTCTGCAGCTCAATGACGGCGTTAGAGGTAAGATTAAAAAGCAGAGACAGTTAATATAACTTGCTAGGATCCTAGAAATAGTTTTATTTTAAAACAGCAAAGAAAAGACTAGGAGTCGTTGATCCTATCTAATTAAAACACCTACCGGCGGGCCTGCGTAGTAAACTATGGCCCAATCCCTCAATCTATTTGAAAATGTCCTGCCTTGCAATGACCTGCAGTGGGAGGCTACTGGTTAATTAATACATAAATTGATGACCCTGAAATTCAAAATTTAGTGTCCCTATCTTAAGATAGGATATTAAATACTCAGGTGTCTTTTTATCGGGTGGTAGGTACTTGGGTCTCGAGAAACAGCTTCTATAATCTAAATACTTAGGCTACTTTAACAAAGTATCGTTATTTTCAGGTCAATATGACAGCAAGAAGAGCAGCTATGACGCTGATGCCGGCTACTAAGCTAACAAAGAATTGGTGCAGTCAAACACAGATAACGCTGGCTCTACAACTTATAGATTTTAGAAGTCGAAGAGGACTGATGATCTAAGTAGAAAGGGAGACATATATAAGGTCTCTTTTTTAGAATTCGTAATTGATTTGTGGTTGATTGGACTAGATGGCCAGTTTGTGTTCAGAGTATGCAAGGAAAACAATTTATGTTATCTTTTTATTATAATTTATTTAATAAGGTATAGATTTGTGCCTGTTCTGATTAAGTCTAAGATAGTAGAACTTGTTTTTCTTTTTACTCTCAAATTATTCGTTACTGTTAACTTTTTGTAATAAAGGTGTAAATATTTTTGTACGAAATTGAATATTTTGTTTTTTTTAACTGTACCTCATCAATCATTCGATGGTATAGAAAGTTTTTTAAATGTTGTAAGTGTACAGGACGGTCACGACGCTCACCTGGTAAGTGATACATAGTATATATTTAATACGCATAACCATGACTGAGCGGCATTGAAGAAGACCGACAACTGATAGACAGTTATTATCCTGCATCAATGCCGCACTGCGCCCGACACCCGAGTCACCAGACGTTAGGTCTCTTATACCCGGTAGTTTTCAGGTAAAATTAAGATGTTAAAATGGTAAAGCCATCATAGCGTCCCCCAAGTCTGCAACTTCTTACTGCAATTGCAGGCTATTAGCATGGCATAGCAAAGCATGGCAGGTCATGTCATGATCGTGTCCTCTTTACCTCTCTTTCTTATCTCCAAAAACCAAGTATACGAACATTGGTTAAGTTCGTGTTGGTAAAAGTATCGTAGCCGGATCCTCAACTAAATATATCGATGCCCTGGTTATGGTGTTGGGTAGCAGATGGACGACAACTGTTCGGGATCGTTCCGCGTGGAAATGGTAGTAATGGAAGCCTTTTCAGGGAAGGCCCTCGTTCAGCAGTGGACATAGTAAAGCTGTAATGATGATTAATGAAAATAGAAACAACTTCACTATAAGTGTAATTAAAGCTACATATAGAAGTGCTTTAATCGCTAATATTCTCATAACGCCTGTATATTTATGTTGAGCCAAATCTACAATATTTTATTCTCACGAGGTCAGGCGCTTCTGTAGTTTTATGAATATAAAGATTTATCACTGCATAACATGTGAGAACTAAATAGGGGAAATGAATAAATAGGGAAGTCTCCCTTATCTACGACTATAAACCAGTTCTCCCGCTAATACAAGATATAGGTATTAATTTTTAGTAAAGGTTAAGCTTCTTATCTTTATAATTTTTGGCACTTATCAAAACTATTACTTATAATCAATTCACTTGAAATGCATCTTCTACTATCAATTATTGGTCTTTCGTTCCGCATCCGTTACTATATGAATACGCTAGTATTTTAAGTATCTCAGTTCTTTTTAAGTCTCATTTGAAGAATACTAACACTGTATTTTGTTATAAATTAGCAATCAAGCAGACAGCCTTACTCAAATTGTCATGCTTTGTACGAGTAAATATATAGATAAAACTTACTAATCCCATACAAAAACTATGGAGATATCCCCTTTTGAGTGTTCATAATAATTTAGTCATTGGTAAATGGTGGCAAGTACCCAGTTATACCCTTCTAAAAGCTATTCTGTTTTCTCCGTATTTTGTTGATTAGATTAACACAGCTGTCTTGAAACAATATAGTGACGTGCAAATTTGTTCGTTTTAGACGAATTGGAACTAACGGTGCTTGGTAAGTTTACTTTGCGAATGAGTTATGATATCATTGGTATCGGTGCTTTTAGGGTTGTCAAAGTTAATAATGTTACAGTATTTTTTTGTTTCTGTTTTGACGACCCATCTGGAGTTATGGTTGAGACGTCGGCTATTACACAAGAGTTCTGGGTTGGATCCCCAGGCAGTTCACACATTTGTGTGCATGAACGTGTCTGTTTGTACTGGTTTCGGTGTTTTCTGTCTGTGTAAAAAAATATTTATTTATTTAAGAATATTTATCCGTTGTTTCGTAACCATATGACAAGTTAAATGCTTAGTTTGGGACTAGATGGCGCTGTGTGAATGTCAGTGGATATTTATTTGTTTATACCACTAATTGACTGCAGTTGGGTTGGGCAGAAGCTTCCCTTATAATTTCGTTATTGGAGAATTACAAAACGTATTTTTAGACGGATTAAAAATTGTCGATGGTCCAATGTGTTGTTGGGTTTTCAAAACAAATGCTTGCCGTTCCGAAGGATGTAGCCCGAGAAGTACTCAAAAAATATTTTAGTAGTAGAAAAAATCAAAATAAACTAATGAGGTCAGATTTTTATATTGATGACTTCCTTAAAACGCGCGGAGTCATTGAGTTGAAATTTTATTCAAGTGCTCTTAATAGTGAACCCAAAAAATAAAGGCCACCAAAGCAACTAAAATTCGGACAAAAATTGAGTGCTATGATTAACAACCCTATAGAATCACTTGGAGGGGGCCTCGTAATATCGAATAATAACTGTGACTATGCCATTACAAATTCGTCATGAACAATATTAACATGGTGATGTAAAGAAGCCTTATTTATTGCAAGGAAACTGGTGCATTGTCTGATATAATATTATTTAATATATACGTGACATATTGCACGAGACATGGACACTGACTGCGGGATTGGTTCACAAGTTCAAAGTCACTCAACGCGCAATGGAGCGAGCTATGCTCGGGGTCTCTCTTAGGGATAAGATCAGAAATGATTTAATCCGTAAGAGAACTAAAGTTACCGACATAGCCCGCCGGATCAGCAAGTTGAAGTGGCAGTGGGCTGGTCACGTGTGTCGCAGAACCGATGGCCGTTGGAGCAGACGAGTTTTGGAGTGGAGACCGCGTCTCGGCAAGCGTAGCGTAGGACGCCCTCCGGCCCGATGGACCGACGACTTGCGAAAGGTCGCTGGTGGAGGCTGGATGAGGAAAGCGGAGGACCGGGATATCTGGCGCGAAATGGGGGAGACCTATGTCCAGCAGTGGACTGCGATAGGTTGAATAGGATTGCACGAAAAAATTGCAAATGTTTGGGTTATTATTAAATATGATTTAAAATAATTAACTATGATAATTAATTTATGCAATAAATAAATAATTTTTATTTCAGTTCATGCATGAAGAGATTTTATAAAATACTCGTAGAGATTAGATATAGTGATATCAATATTATAATGCATACAATAAAATGGTGGAGAAAAGTTTAATAATATATCTAAATAAATAAATAAATATCGACTAACATTACACAGCGCCATCTAGTCCCAAGTTAAGCGTGAAGCTTGTATTACGGGTACTATAAGTTTGTTTATCAGTTGTTTAGTACCGCACTAAACAAGTGATAAACATACTTATATTTATTTTTGTGAATTCATATATATTATACATAGACAACACCCAGACCAATACAAACAGACATGTTCATTTATACAAATGTTTGTACTGACGCCTTGACAACCCATTTGATGCAACGGTTGAGACGTCGGCTTCTACATCAAGGATTCCGGGTTTGATTTCCGGGCAGTACAAACATTTGTTTGTATGAACATGTATGTTTGTATTGGTCTGGGTGTTTCTATGTATAATATGTATGTATTAACAGAAATAAGTATATATAAGTATTTTTAGTATCCATATTAGATGCTTCGGCTTAGTTTGGGGCTAGATGGCGCAGTGTGAATGTCGGTGGAATAATTATTTACTGCCCGGGGATTGAACCCGGAACCAGACCAGCTAGTGCTTTGTGTTACAGAAAACATCGTAAGTGTAATTTTGTTACAATTACTTCACTTTACGGGATGACAGAATATAATTCTTTGAGTCATGTACCATGCACGACTGTTCGTTGAATTGGTGATTGATACTTAGATTTTACGCTGATTTGGAATGGCGTCATTTTATAAGTCATTTGAAATGTATAGCATAAGGCCAATGTGTTAAGGTCTAAGATTCAAAATTCCTATTATCTCTACAATCGGAGGCTGTAAATGCTTAAGTGACTATGTAAAGTGAAACCATATTATAGGAATCTACGATTAAGTGTTGGGTTCTAGAAGTAGTGGCTTTGGCATCCAAATCTTTGGGTGGAAATAAATGAAGTAGATTTACAAAAAAAAAAAACACCAAATGAAAATATTAACTATTAGGACACAAGTTGAAGACCATGTATGGGGGCAGAGTAGGACAGGCAGCCACAAGATGGATCGATTCCTTAAATATTTTTACTAGCTTTTGCCCGCGGCTTCGCTCGCATTAAATTCGGGATAACATGGTACTTACATTTATCACTACATTTATATTTCCCCTCCCTCCAACTTTAAAGTTTTCGGGGTCAATTTCAGATTTTTTTTAGCAAAAAATATTATATAGTGAGCTAACCTTAAAAGATAGTCATATGCTGTCACGGACTTTTTTGTAGACCTTTAAAAGGAGAACAATACTCTCATACGACTTTTGTGAAACTTTAACCGTTTACTCAGCGTACGCAGCGGAAGCTCCAAGTATGAAAAAAAACCCCCAATTTTGAAACATTCTTCATTGCTGCTCCGCTTCTATTACTCATAGCGTGATGATATATAGCCTATAGCCTTCCTCGATAAATAAGCTATCTAACACTGAAAGAATTTTTCAAATCGAACCAGTAGTTCCTGAGATTAGCGCGTTCAAACAAACAAACTCAGCTTTATATATTTGTATAGATTAGATAAATTAAAAGGCTCTGAAGACCTGTCAACTGCCTCTAGATCAGAACGCTACGTTTTGGTTCAAATCAGCTTCCCCAGGAGGAATGTCCAGTATTGGTCTGTATGGGTACTAAAAAGTTAAAATTAAATTTTCACTTTACGCCCATACATATTTTGAAATACATATTTTGAAATAGTTATTTACCCTAAAAATTATGTAACAGGTAAATCAAAAGTCCGGTAAGTATTTATATTTAAACATTGGTTTTTCCTCTTATTAAAAAATGATTTTAGGCACAAAGTTCCTGAGATTCCCAACCACAATATACTTAATTTTAAATTATAGTCCTATCGAATTAAGGAAAATTTATGCACATTAAATATATGTAACTCATTATAACCATGTCAAACTTCCTGTAACAATACTATGTGGCCTGAGCCCTGTAGAAAGCTATAGGCTATTGATGATGAAACATCAGGCAATATTATTTTTAAATGATTAATCTCATGTTTACATTTGTTACAATTAATTGGTTCAAAGTAAGTATCAAAAGTTATTTATCAGTAAACCCGGCAGTCTAGGTTTTTTAGACTTCGTATCAGAGCACTAAAATTGTTTGTTTATTATCAAGGTTGAACGATAATATTTTTTTGGCACAACTATAAATACATTTTACATTTGACACGATATTACACATCCTAAGATAGCCAAGTTTCATGAATAAAATGTTTTATTTTGTGTCACAGATAATTAACATTTATTTGGGCTAATTTATTATTTGAAAAGGTTAACCATTATATCATGCCAATGTAGGGCACAAGAATGTAATCATGCACTAAGGGAAATCTCATATTATGTTGTAAGACGTATTAAACTGGTCATCATCATCAGCTCATTATACTTCCCCACCGAGGAGCACGAGCCACACGTAAATAAAGTGTATATGCGTTGGTCGTCCACGTGGATCCAGTGTGGATTGGCCGACTTCACGCACCACCTTTGAATTTCTTCGTAGGCGTGCGCAGGTTTCCTCGCGATGTTTACCTTCTCTGGAAGAGAGTCAGATAAACGTATTTAATTTCGAAAAAACATTGCGTGGCAGGATTGAACCGGCGCCCTCCAGATCGGAAGGCAACAGTCCACACCAATGAGACACCGATGCTCTTATATTAATCTGGTTGATATAGATAAATTAAAGTCAACCTATTTTAACTTCTCTGTCTCTCTTCAACCTATCGCAGTCCACTGCTGGACATAGGTCTCCCCCATTTTGCGCCAGATATCCCGGTCCTCCGCTTTTCTCATCCAGCCTCCTCCAGCGACCTTACGCAAGTCGTCAGTCCATCGGGCCGGAGAGCGTTCCACGCTACGCTTGCCATGACGCGGTCTCCACTCCAGAACTCGTCTGCTCCAGCGTCAACGT
This sequence comes from Leucinodes orbonalis, assembly GCA_019425675.1. NCBI lineage: Eukaryota > Metazoa > Arthropoda > Insecta > Lepidoptera > Crambidae > Leucinodes > Leucinodes orbonalis. The sequence goes on from PQWD01002570.1 coordinate 93,793, forward strand.
CTAGCTATTCCTAAAGTTGGGGGTTGTAACTAGCCACCAACTAAGCACACTATAAATAAAATTATCGTGTTTTATATAATTATTATGTAGGCTCACTTTATAATCTGTAGCAAGAATCGAGCAATAAACGCTAAGATATCGTTTTAATTTAAAAATTGCCCTAATTGTATCTGATTCCCCACTTTTGCACTTACTGAGAGAGTCTATTCGGTTATGAATATGAAAAAAAAAATACCAAAGAAAACGTTTTAAATTTTTTCATAAAGTGAAATCTAAAAATACTTTTTTCAACCTATATAATATCCATAGGATGAAAAAGTGTAGCTCCTTGAAATAAGATAAACTCTAATCCAGAACTTATCAGGAAAATCTTAGAATCAATCGAATAAACTATTCATACGCGTAGGTTCTATGTAAGAGTCCTCATTACCTACTTTAATTTGGGGCTATATACAAGTAGAAAATCAAAGAGCTTTGAATCACATCGGGTTTTGGATGATTATTACGCATTATCTACAGTTATTTGCCACACATATCGTATGTAGTAATAACTGATGGTACTGGTTGTCTGTTCGTCTTTATATATTTTTCACAATAACTTGTATATAAATACCCATAAATCTACGGTCTGAAACTAGCGCAAGGTCGCTGGTGGAGGCTGGATGATAAAAGCGGAGGTCCAGGATATTTAGCGCAAAATAGGGAAGATATATATCCAGCAGTGGACTGCCATCGTTCAAGTGAGAAGATGTACCTGTAAGCGTTTCTAATTTTACGTTGGCTAATATCTAGAAAGGTATAATATAAATAATAAAAAAAATCACTGACATTCACACAGCGCCATCTAGCCCCAAGTTAAGCGTTAAGCCTGAATTATGCGTACTAAACAACGGAAAAACATACTTATATATTTTTTTTGTAAATACATATTATACATAGAAAACACGCAATAATATTGGTTTTGATTTGTTTGCAAACTTTCCAAATTTAAATACTCATATTATTATTTTTATCATCATTAATAGGTGTTATACTTAAATCTCAATAGTATGATAATAAGTAGGTAATATGACTATTGATAGTACCAATTAGTTCATTTGGATTATGCCTAAAAAACCCGAAAATGGGTTTTTTGAAAGCGTTTCCCCTAAAGCTGGTATAAATTCTCGAGCGCGTCCGGGCGGTAGCACTTCTCATAGTTTGCAATTTTAGTAATAAGTACTTGCGTTTAGTGCAAGCCAGACCGCGAGGCTAGCCGGCCCGGTTAAGTCCTAGCTTTTGTCCCGGAACAATGTATCTTTGTTTAGTGTTAAGTGTGGTGCTTGTGCTGAATATTGGATTTTGTGTGGTGAGTATTATGAGTTACCTATACAGGTGTAAAATGTTACAAAAAATATCTTGACCTTTAAATAGGTATCAAATTTGTGAAGCCTAAAATTTATTCCTCTCTCTTCTTTCAATATATTGCAGTCCACAGCTGGACCTAGGTGGACCCCATTCTGCGCAAGATAAGCCGGTTCTCTGTGGAATCACCCAGCCTCTACTTGTGACCATTCGCAAGTCATCGGTCCTTTAAATTAAATAAACTGAATTTCAATTCGTGAAAAATAAGGGAAGTTGATGTCAATTTTTTCGTCTGGGTTTTTTATGAAATAAATTTATGACGTATCAGACAGTGCAACTGATACGGTACACGTATTCACCTCTCAATGCGAAATTCCAAAACGGAATTAAAATTTAAAAGGATTCACTTCTGTAAAGAATTACAAATATTGAAGATATGTGTTTAATTATTTTTTTCTCAATATTTTCATTGTAGCTTGTGAAAATTTTTAATGTAAATGAAACTTTTGTTTTCTTGACAAATAAAAATGTCGATCGTACTGTAAATTCTGCAAAGCGAACTTTCTATAGGTAATGTGTTTTATAAAAGTTCGAAAGTTTATTGATATTGACCTAATGAAAACTAATCATCTAACTTCTACAGTGTAAAAGTTCCTTAAAATACATGCTTTAATTTCAAATCAGTAATTCTCGTTAAATTTGTCCGTTTGTTTTCAGACACAAAAATACTTTCAATTCTTTTAGTTACCTATTCGATGCGCCAAATATAAAACGTTTTATCACCGCTGCGTCAAGCCGATATAAAATTGCAACTGTTTTTATGTTATAGGAGATAAAAAATATTCGGCGAACTGCGGGTTATCTTGTGCATACAGCCGACTATTGTCGTGTTTAGGTAGTTACAATGTTCTTAAACGATACATTAGTGACCAGTACCACAATAAGAATGATGAGAATTAAGAGGATATCCTTGAGAGAACTAGAGTGACCGACATAGCCCACAGGATATGCAAGTTGAAGTGGCAGTGGGCAGGCACATGGTGTGTAGAACCGATGGCCGATGGGACGGAAAGGTTCTCGAGTGGCGTCCACGTAACGGAAAGAACTAATGACCTGGTAAAAATGGCGAGTCCAACAAAATGGGGGATGACAACTCTAGAGATCGGTCCTCGTGGAAATCATTAGGGAAGGCCTTCGTTCAGCAGTGAACATTTTAAGCTAAAATGATGATGTAGGCCACAGAAAGGATGTATTGATACCGTATCATCATCATCTTTACCATCAGCCTAGTTCCAGGTCACAGACTTTCCCATAGATCTGGTAACCCACCACACTGGTCCAATGCGGATTGTTGGGTGTTAAGACTACCAATTAAAGTTGCAGCCGGGACCGACGGCTTAACGTGCCCTCCAATGCACGAAATCATTTTTCTTATCAGACAATGATGTAATTCAGCCGCCTATTTCTTTCATCATCATCATCATATCAGCTCATTAAACGTCCCCACCGAGGGGCACGAGCCTACCCGTATAGGGTGATTAGGCCTTAGTCGTCCACGCGGGCCCAGTGCGGATTGGACGACTTCACACACATCCTTCGAATCTCTTCGCAGGCATGCATGAAGGTTTCCTCACGATGTTTTCCTTCACCGTAAGAGCGTCGGATAACGTACATATATTTTTTTCGAAAATTCGAAAACACATTCACAAACAACAAAAGAACCTCAGCCCTCCCGGTAGGAAGGGGACAGTCCACACCACTGAGCCACCGACGCTCTACCACCACCACCACTAAACCACGGAGATAGTAGATATATTAACCAAAATAAAATTGCCTACATAAATAGATTATTCTTGGAATAACTCCGAGAGATTAACTGACGTCCTTTACAAAAAAGCGTCAATGTAACCCTTTAAGGCCGGCAACGCATTTCTGTGCTCCCTGCTATTGCAAATGAATATGGGCGGCGGTGTCATGTACCATCAGATGAGCCGTTTGCTCGTTTGCCAGCTATAGTATAAAAAAATCCCTAATCCAATCCTTGGAGTGTGTATGTATAACAAATGGTACTAAATATATCAAATCAAATCATTTATTTGTTTTTTTATAATATGTTTTTAATTCTAAGTAGCAGTTAAACTTTTGAGTATTGTTAAATCGACCGACTGCTTAAAAATATCTGCTATTTCAATTAAAGTCTATAGCTTTCGAAGAATCGCTAATTTTCTAAATTGGCACTATCATCATAGTAGAATGACCTGACATCAATAAAATCAAATAGGACACGTTCTTTCTATTCAAGTAGACAATACTCTCAAAAAGCCGTTAGATAAATTGACGGACTTCATAGAGTATTTGTTACAGATTCCTTCTTGTTTTGGTGTTGCGGGTTTAACTTCACGGAATATATTAACAGGATTTTTCATGTGTGGAATATAATCGCGTTATCTTATAAGAATTATTTCAATGGGACGAATCCAGATTTTTTCTTAATTCAGTGACGAACATGTTGTAGGACAAATCAATTAGCCATTAAAAAATGGAAGGTAAAACATTAAAGCCTCTGGCCAGTGACGTCATATAGTCAGTGACGTGTACAGACTAGGAGTAGGGTATACAAAGAGAGTGACACTAATCGCAAAAGCAATTAATAACTTACACTATTGTCAAATTGAGTGCTGTTGATGACATCAGATCACCTTTGGCTTCAAACCTGTAGAGGAAAATTTGGATAATGAGTTAAATCATTTAATGTGTTGGCGATTTTCCGGGTTGTCTAGACGTACAGAGTATGCACTGCTTATTTGCATATATTGAATGCACGCCACTGATAATAGTAGGTAGAAAAGAGAAATAAACCAAAGAAAAGTATACATACATTGCTATATATATACGAAAAGAGATAAAAATACCTACATCGTACTCCAGTATCTCTGTGGTACAAACGATTGTAGCCTCTTTGCGTTATTTGTTATGTTTTTTATGGTGTTAACAAAGTACTTTATAATAAGATCAACACAAGTGGTGAAGGACCTTAGAAAGGTTAATGCCTTTTGCATGCGGTGAACATCTGGCTCAGCCGTTGCTCATTGACTGCACTTACAAACTGCAACACATTCATTAATATTTTGGAAAAAAAAAACCATAGTTGACAATAGTGAAGTAAAAAAATTACATTTTCCGCAGTTGACAATAGTGTAGTAGCAATAGGTCAGTGAGAGAACGAGAGTACCTTATCATAAACACGTTTGTATATCCAGATATGTACGAAATGCTGTCAAAAAGTATTTTAATACCAAATGTATAATACTTTTGAGATTTACTATTTTAAATGCAAAATACCAAATTGTTTTGTATTTCAAATGCTAAATACAATATAAGTATTTTTAGAATACTGTTTATCCAAATCCGGGCGTATAAATGGGAATACTCTAAAATGACACATTTTTTTTCACTTAATGGCAAAAACATGGTATGCAAAAAAAAATTAATATTTGTTTGACCCTTAGGTCAAATTTAGATTTAAAACTCCTTAATTAAGGCCCGTATTCTAGAACGAGATTCAACGTTGATCTTTACTGAAATTAGTTAGAAAGGGATGGCGCTATTTTTCGTATAGATCGCTATCTCTTTCTAACTATTCAAGCAAAGATCAACGCTTCTGTCTCGTCCTAGAATACGGTGCTAAAAAACTATCCTTAACCAATGATATTCTGTATATATAAAAGTAGATACGCCATCCGTGCCTAAAAACGAACCGCCGAAGAGAGTACAGTTTGTAATCTTTTGTTTAGGTAAATGTATGCTCATTCGAAATATGTGTATGTGTGCTGTCACAGCATTCGGAACACGTTTTTCGATTGTTTTAAGAGCATATCACGAATCTATACTTTTTTACATCAATGTCCTTAACTTACAGAGTAAAACACACAAGCAATCTTCAGTAGAATACGTCACTAAACAAAATGGCCGCATAACTATACCCGTGATGATGCACTTTGATGCAGTGCTGACTGAGAAACTAGCCAAAGAGTACAAAATAAAAACAAGAAAGAAACTTAAGGAAATCTCCAGAACCTTGCTAAAAAAGGTAAGATATTTTTTGACTAGCGAATAACTTAGTCAGTGAAGTAAAGTTTCAGTAAGCTTGACGCATTTGGTTACCTTGAACTGTGCCAGACGTCATGGCTTCAATTCCCGCACAGGGTGAAATTGTAAAAGGAACAACATTTAGGTTTAATCTGTGAATTGTAAAATTTTGTTTGCTGTAAATTTATTTTTTGCATTATTAACTCGATACTTCCTAGAGATTCAATATCGATCAGATTACAAAAATCTTGTTCCCGTAAGATTGTCGACGAAGACTTTAAATCGTGAAAACACTGGTTCATCAAATGATTGATTCATAATCTGTATAAAATACATAAACGAATGCATTTATATAAAGTAACCTTGCCTGAGTACCATACATAATAGCCTCACCTATTGCTTCCGCCCATAATGATAATTCTTTTAGTCAAGATATGCTTTAAGCTGGACAGTGACACACGCATTGATATAACTGGATATTATGACTAAACAAATTTGCGTCACTGTTACGAGTAGCAACTGATACGTGTTACTTATTATATTTGCTTTCTTTTTCCACAAATAATTAATATAAGGATAATACCTTACCCACAGGGTAATTCTTTCAATTTTTTATTTTGTTATAATATATTTTTAAGGTTTTTAGTTTTAGGTTCGTGGTATAGTGATTTTATATATTAAGTTTTTAATAAATTACATTTAGTAAAACTAGTCTTCAATATCTTCAAAATGTAACAGTATTATTAACTCTTCTTTTTATAGGTTGAATCATACTTCAGTCATCCCAGTATGAATCAAAGCATCCACTTCCACTTCTAGACACCAGATTCATAAGAAAAAGCCGGTTAGAAGTTGAAGAAAATGGCTCCGTATACCTGAAGAACTATTGCTCGCGGCAAGCTGACAAAAAGAAAAGCAGTAACAAATGGTGGTATTCCATACTGCTGACTGGGGCGGACTTGTATTTCTTAACCTCAAATGGTGATGAAAATCGAAGTACCACTGGTAAATAATGAAGTCACTAATTAGAGTAGTACACAATTAATTAGGCTCACCAATATACTTGCGCAAAACACGGTTTTAGAGGCGCGAAAATGCTATTGTCCATTCAGCTTGCTCCATTCACAGCGCGTCTTCTTCCTGCGTCAGTATTGGTCAGTCGTGTATTTTCAGTTTTGCACCGCATACCATGTAGTCTGCCGTCAGAGTTTTATTCAATGCGCCGTCCCCCGTACCAGATTACGCAGCCGTCCGCTCGCAGGTCGCTCACTGGGCCTCTCCTAGGGGTCTCACCTGGTGGGCTTGACCGCGCCGAGGGCGGCTAGACGTGCGGAGAGTGGGAGGCGCATTTGCATTTGAACCACCGTGGGGACAGAGTGCCCCGCGAGAAGCCGCCCGGGCAAGAGGCGTAGGCCTGAAGCCCGTATCCTCACACAAGAGTGAGATGTTTGTAGAGGGAGCAAGTGAGACGTATAACTGATGTACTTTACTTTTCACCTTAGTACTACGTACGATAAGTCAAAGTTAGTTACTAGATGAAGACTCGATACTGAGTCCTCTAATAGGTTCCACCGCAGATATATTCCATGAAATAAAAGTGTTTTTTTCCTTTCCGTGTTTCGGGATGAGGGCACTGTAGCTAGTAAAATACCGGGTATAAGAGAACTAACATCAATTGTCTCGCGCATGGTGGTTATGATGGAGAATAATAACTATCTATCAGTTGTTCGTCACCTTCATGGTCTGGCTACTAACTATTATGTGAGCGTCCTGACCGTCCTGTACACATAACATAAAAAATTTCGTTTCGTCGGCAATAATCGAGATAATAATTCCTTGTCTGCATGGCTATAAATCCACGTCCGCGCCTTATTAAGTTAAGTATTATTATTTTTCAAATGGTGTCCTTCTGAAGAACTAATGTACAAGTATTTTGTTTTAGTGTGATTCTAGAATCTTGGAATTGCTCTGTTTTTTTTTCTGTGTTATTCTAGAATCTTGTTACATTTCTATGTTGTCAGGGCGAGGCTACGTCGGTGGAATTTGTACTGTCAGCAAAAGCTGCACAGTTGTGGAATGGCGGACGCGAAACACGGCATATATTTTGACACATGAAGTGGGACACAGGTAATCAAGATAGAATATAAACGACATAACACCGAATATTAATATTATTTTCAAACAGCAGATAACTGGACAAATTATTAAAAACTGAACGAGAAAAATTGCTATGTTGTTGACATACAATAATAAAAAAAAGGAAAAAATATATAGATGAACTAAAGAAAAACATTTGAATCCCTATTTAGTTATAGTCCAAGCGTGTCAAAATTAGTTTTGGACCCAATATACGAAGGGTTCATGGTTATCTTAATAGAAACAAAAATGCTTACATTCACTTAAATAAAAAAGATTGAAAAAAGACTGACTTGTCTCACAAACTTCCGCGTTTTCATATAAATATCTTCAATTATATAAACTATCTAGTATAAACCATTTAGTTAGTTAGCACAAATTCATAAATAAACATAATTTTATATATATATATATAAGGCCATCGAGCAGACGGCTCATCTGATGGTAAAGAACTCCGACGCCCATGTACACTTGCAATACCAGAGGGCATAGAATGCGTCGCCACTTTTATTAATATTTTTAAATTATATTTCCCCTAATAGTGAAACTATGTCATTCACAACATTGTATATCTTTACAGTCTAGGCATGATGCACGACGGTCCCCCACACAACCGATGTAATGACCACCTTAACATCATGGGGATCAAATATGATGCACGATATCATCCCAGAATATGGTCTACGTGCAGTAAGAGTCAGTTGCAGAGTTTTATGGGGTAAGTGTTTATCCCACCAAAAACCTTCTGTAAAAAATCTAGCCAAGTCTCGATGGAGCTGCTTGATTTCTCAAAAAATAATGAAATCAAGACAAAACGTGCCAAGTCTAAGGTTTCTTACTGCAATTAATTAATTATTTGGTAATTGTTGTGGACTTGGCCGTTGAAGATACACAAGGATACTAAACTAGGTGCTTCATGACACCATTGCACCAATCTGTCGCCAAAACCGCTACCATTGACGGTACAAATTTGCCACTTGGAAACGGTGATTTCAATAGCCCATCGATGTAGGCTTGATAAAGCCACTAACGTATAAAGAATGTTCAACGGCCAAGTCACACAACATTAACCATAATAATTAATTAATTGCAGTAAGGAACCTTAGACTTGGCACGTCTTTGTCTTGATTTCATTACTTTTTAGAGATAATCAAGCAGCTCCATCGAGACTTGGCTAGATTTTTACAGAATGTTTTGGTGGATTTACTTCTTTGTAGAAACTTGAAAGGAATATTAGACGACCCATTGGGTGTAATGGTTGAAACGTCGGCTACTACACCAAGGGTTCCGGTTCGATCCCCGGCAGTACCTACAAATATTTGTGTGCACCAACATGTCTGTTTGTATTGGTCTAGCGCGCTCGACTTGGCGGGGGCACTACCGTGCCCCCCTTTTGACATCGGATGAAGCGGCCCACCATGTTAATATATATGTTTAAAGGCGGTATGTCAATCTCTTATAGTTTGGCTGGGCTCTTTTGTTATCTAAGCAGGGTCACCAGGTACTCCAGATCTTCGATTATCCAAGTTATTATAGTTTTCCCTTTATGTAACCATTAAACCCTGACTCTGTACCAAATTCAGCTCTGTGAGTTAATGAAGTACTAGTTCTATTTTGATGATTTTGTTATCTAAGCAGGGTCACCAGGTACTCCAGATCTTCGATTTCGAAGTTTTCATAGTTTTCCCTTTATGTAGCCATTAAACCCTAACTCTGTACCGAATTTCAGCTTCTGAGTAATGGGAAGTACTAGTTCTATTTTGATGATCATGAGTGAGTGAGTGTCTGTCGAAAATGCGAAACTTTGCTTTCGCTTAACGTCGGAACTAAATGACCTACAGACTGAAAAATTTTGGATTTAAAGTAAGTTATTATATCTACTAGATACGAAATTTCAGCGCTCTGGTATTAGCCAAAGGTACTCAAATCGGGGCCTGAAAATGCGGCGAAATGGATCCTGTAAAGGATGGTACGGCAGTGTTTGCTTCGCGCTCGACTTGGCGGGGGCACTGCCGTGCCCCCAGATGTTCACAAATAAAAATAAAATAATAAATATTCACTGACATTCACACAGCGCCATCTTAGCCCCAAGTTAAGCGTTAAGCCTGTATTATGGGTACTAAACAACGGATAAACATACTTATATTCATACTTTTTGTATATACATACATGTTATACATAGAAAATACCCAGACCATAACAAACAGACATGTTCATGCACACAAATGTTTGTTCTCAATCATTACACTAAATGGGTCGACAAATATAAGTAACACATAACCTTAACCATATATTTAATATTTTTCTCTACTATTGCAGAAGCCGAAAAGCATGGTGCCTTCACAAATATCCAAAGAACGAAAAACCACCTATACGATAAATTATTTATTTTTTATTACTGTGATATTTAAATAAATTATGGTTAGGAAAATAATTTCTTTCGTTTATTTTTATTATCTATCAAAAGCTCGGAGACCTCAAGAAAAATAAGAGTTTTCACGAGGTCTAGGTATATATTCATTGCAGTGTTAAGCATTGTCCTGTAACACTTTTGAGTTTTAGGAAGAAGTTTTTAGCCAGTTCATCATCATCATTACAGCCCAATTATGTCCACTGCTGAACGAAGGCCTCCCCTAATGATTTCCACGCGGACCGATCCCTTGCAGTTGACATCCATCTGCTACCCGCCACCTTAACCAGATCATCCGTCCATCTGGTTGGGGGTCGGCCTACGCTTCGCTTTCCGTTACGTGGACGCCACTCGAGAACCTTTCCGCCCCATCGGCCATCGGTTCTACGCACTATGTGCCCTGCCCACTGCCACTTCAACTTGCTAATCCTCTGGGCTATGTCGGTCACCCTAGTTCTCCTACGGATATCATCGTTTCGGATTTTATCGCGTAGGGAGACACCTAACATAGCCCTCTCCATAGCACGCTGAGCAACCTTGAGTCTATTCAAGACCCTTAGTGAGCGACCACGTTTCGCTTCCGTATGTCATAACTGGCAACACACACTGGTCAAAGACCTTCGTCTTGAGACACTGAGGTATTTTGGACGAAAAGATCTGCCTTAACTTCCCGAACGCTGCCCATCCTAATTGGATTCGACGAGAAACCTCCTTCTCGAAGTTGGACCTACCCATTTGGACTACCTGTCCCAGGTACACATATTCGTCAACAACTTCGAGGACAGAACTTCCAACTGATATCGGTATAGGTACGACATGGGCATTAGACATGACTTTCGTCTTGTCCATGTTCATTTTAAGACCCACCTGTTGAGAAGCTCCGTCTAGGGTTTCGAGCATAGTGCTTAAATCCTCCATGGATTCTGCCATGACTACTATATCATCGGCAAATCGAAGATGAGTGATGTACTCGCCATTCACGTTGATGCCAAGTCCTTTCCAATCGAGCAGCTTAAACATATCTTCCAACGCAACTGTGAACAGTTTCGGAGATATAACGTCTCCCTGTCTCACTCCTCGGTGCAATTGGATAGGTTGTGTAAGCTCTTCATGTACACGGACTGACATAGTAGCGCTCTCGTACAGACATCTCAATACTTCGATATAGCGAAAGTCAATATGGCACCGTTGGAGGGCCTGAAGCACAGCCCAAGTCTCGATCGAATCAAAGGCTTTCTCATAGTCCACAAACGCCAAGCATAATGGCCGGTTATACTCTCTAGTCTTCTGTATAACCTGCCGCAGCGTATGTATGTGGTCTATGGTGCTGAAGCCTTTGCGGAACCCGGCTTGTTCGGGGGCTGGAAATCATCAAACCTACGCGCGAGACGGTTCGTGATGACTCTGGAGAACAACTTGTAAATGTGGCTCAATAGCGTGATGGGTCTATAATTCTTCAGCAAGGTTTTGTCGCCTTTTTTGAAGAAAAGCACCACCACGCCATTGCTCCACGCCTCTGGCGTCGCACCCTCACGGATCACGGAATTAAAGAGCTTCTGAAGGGTCTTAAGCACTGGCGTGCCACCTGCTTTCAAAAGTTCTGCGGTAATTCCGTCTTCTCCGGGGCCTTATTTCGCTTAAGTTGTTTCAGAGCCATCCTAATCTCGCTCAAGGTGACTTCCGGGATATCCTCAGATAAATGTCGGGTTAACTTAGCTCTCGGGTCTTCGGCTAAGCTTGAAGCGGGAATCTGTGTAGCGGTATATAACTCGCTGTAAAACTTCTCAATCTCCCTCAAAATCTCTGGTTTAGATGAGACTACATTTCCACTGTTGGTCTTCAGACTAGTCAGCTGGCTTTGCCCAACAGACATGTTCCTTGCAAACACCTTGGAACCCCTGTTCCGTTCGATCGCCTCTTTAATACACTTTGTATTAAAGCGACGAATATCGCGTCGCAAGGAGCTGGATATACGTCTATTAAGCTGCCGGTATTGTGACGCGTCGTCTGAAGACTGCAGTTTCATCTGTCGTCTTGTCGCCATGAGATCGAGAGTCTGTTGAGATAGTTTATTGGGTCTTAATTTGCGTTGTCCCTTGCAAAACTTAGACCCAACTGTTTGCAGAGTTTCCACTAGCCCGCTATTTATATCGTCCACTGTTACGCAGCTCTCTAGGCATTCAAAGCGATTCTGCAGTTCGAGTTGAAAGCTCTCGGGGTTATTGATTTGAAGCACGTTAGGTCGGAGCGTAGACTTCATCAGGCGAGACCTCTCCAGTTGAACATTAATATTTAACGTGCCTCTTACCATACGGTGATCGCTACCGGTTTTCACCCTGGCGATCACAGAGACGTCGTTAAATATATGTCTTCTGGTGGTCATGATGAAGTCAATCTCATTTCGTGTGGAACCATCGGGACTCAACCAAGTCCACTTCCTCTGCGGCGGCTTCTTGAAAAAAGAGTTCATCATAAAGAGTCCCTCTTTTTCCATGAAATCGGCCAGCCGCTGTCCCCTGGGGTTCCGTGCCAAATCCATATTGCCCCACTTTCAACTCACAACCACCGAATGCCCAGCCTTGCGTTGAAGTCTCCCATAACGACCGTAAAGTGTGTCTTGGAGGTATGCATGCTCTGCTGATATCATCATACATAGCCTCCACTTCATCGTCGGAGTGCGATGAAGTCGGTGCGTAAACCTGTACCACCTTCAGCGCATAGCGCTTGGTGATTCTTATACAAGGTACGCTACCCTAGCTGACACACTTTCGATCACGATGTTGTTGATGAGAGACTTATGGACGAGAAACCCGACACCACCCTGGGATAGCTGGTCGCCCTCACGGTAATAAACAGGTTGCCGGATTGCAGTATTGTGGTGTCCTCCCCCTCTTCGGACTTCACACAAACCTATTATGTCCCAATGCAACCTGTCTAACTCCGTTTCCAGCTCAATAGTTTTCGTCAGTCCTCAGTGTGCGCGTGTTATATGTTGCCAGTTTTAATTGCCGTTGTTGTTTCTTTTGGTAGCCGGATCTCTGCCGGAGATTCTTAGCACCCCTTGCCCCGCCGTAACCGTGGCCGCTACCGTAGCCCGGAATAGCGGGGCCGCCGGGACTAGGGGCCAATTTATTGTGTCTTCATTGGGGGTAAATGCCATACTCACCACGCTTGGCAGGCGGGTTGGTGAGCGCAGAGATACGCCAGTACCTAAGTGATGCTGCTGCCCATCACTTGGTGGAAATATTCCCTCTGTCGCCTTCTACGACACCCTAGGAAGAGTAGGGTGGTGACAATCGTATTCTAGTCTGCCGTCACCACACGGCTCGACTTTAGCAGTTAAATTACTGATAAAGCAACATTTCAGCCACAAGATGGAATGCTACCACCACCGCCACCGCTGATAAGTTTTCATGACGTTAGGTATAGATAGGTTCATTGATTAAAATTGTAGTGATTGCAAGACAGTTGAAGAAGCTTCAGCTTATGATTAACCTTTATTATACCTATACCTGTGGCTCAATGACGTCGGTGGCTCAATGGTGTAGACAGTCGCCCTCCTACCGGTAGGACTGAGGTTCAAATCCCTATACGGGTAGGCTCGTGCCCCTCGATGAAACGTTTAATGAGCTGATGATGATTGATACCTATGCCCAATCAAACGGTGATAATATGTAAGGTTGATAAAGCGATTTTAAAATAATGAATCTGTAAATATTAACAAAATTTTATAAACGCCTGCTGAATTTTAGTAGCAAAATAGCATACGCGGATATGTTCAGGCGTGATGAACATTGCTGGTTTCTTTACCTCTCTCAATATAGTGTTAAATAATTGAGTACATTTATAAATTACAAGTAATCGTATCATTATCTAAAGTGAATGTAAGACAAATTTTAACAATTAATGTTAGTAATTACAGAGAGTTTAATCAAAATATTGGTAATGTTTGCTACATTTATGACAGACGATTATCCATGATGTTGAGGTGGGATCTAACATTTCCATAAATATTTTTTTATATTATCAGTGTAAATGTGGTGGATACATACCTAGACGAATCAGTATAAAACTGTTTTGCGCACATCGGGCTTGGCTCTTTCTTTTTCCGCGGGTGAGTATGCGGGTCCGGTTTGGAGCCGGTCGGCAAATGCAAAATCGGTGGATGTTGCGTTGAACGACATGTCGAACTATAACAGGCTGTCTAAAGCCGACTCCGTTGGACCTTATGTACCCACTAGCAGGTATTGCGCCCCCGAGTATCCGTAGATGTGTGGCTGGCTCCCTTAAGAGAGCTACAATGGACAATGACACTTGACACCCCATGCGCAATAACGTGCAAGACCAGGATAGGTTGAAAAGCCGTAAAAGTTTTTTCAAGTGTGTCGAGCTTTTGGCCATAGATCTAAATATCGAAAGACTGAAGCTTTGGCGTGGGGCGGTTACTTTGCGAATCCCTTTGTCCCCATTTATTTAGAGGCGATGAATTGTCTTCGCCGACCTGGAAGACTTTAAATAGGCTTCGGACTTTGACAGGTCGGAGTAGGGACAATTTAGCCAGATAGGGGTTTTCGGGCGGCCTTGATTTGGACTGTCTTTGTGGAGCGGCCCAAACGATGATTCAACTTATGTCGTGTCCTGCTTGCCCAAGTAGCTGTTCTCTGCAGAATTTGATGACGGCTGCGGACAGCACTGTCGCCGTGGCTGGCTTTTGGACTCTTACGATTTAATTGTTTTTGCTATCGATACGCTAAGAAGAAGAACAGTATAGAACTTACCACCAAGTATTTTTTGGGTAAAATCATAGAACAAACGTTTGATGTGCGTGTGGTATGAGTGTTTTGTTTTAAGTTAATATAAAATCCAAGAATATGTGAGAAATTAAAGAAAAAAACCTGATGAACACCTAATCGGCCGACCTGAGAAATAAACTAGCTCTCGTTTGTCAAAAACTACTCGATCTATGGATAAATATATGAAACAACAACGCAAGTAAAACGGCCCAAACTAATTCTCTCCAATGTCAGAGTAAACCACATTAAAACATACAATAATGCCCATCACTTTCCCCCGAATCCGCGGTGCATGGTAGCATGAACAATTTGTAGCATTTCATATAGAATTCGTGCCACGCGTGATTCTAGGCCAGGGGCTCAGATACTTATTATTATTACTGTACTTTTGTTTTTAAATAATAAAGAAAACAAAACGACCAGTTTGACTTATGAGTACATCATAACATACATTACATATAATTATTACTATCTTATAAATATAAATACATTAGGGCGCTCTGAAACTGAAGCCTCAATTTGTTATAAGAAATATGAAAATACCCTGACAGGGTCATGTTGAGAGACTTGTGCTTTTAAGAAGTATAAGTAAACCATTATAAGCGGGAAATGATATGAATATGGGAAAAAGCCCACTTATGACAAGTGTAGTGTTGAAGGAAACCAACCACTGTCGATGGTAATTATTTTTCGTGAGCACTGCGTGACGCATTACACTAGATATAATTTTGTACGGTATCTTATACCCATAACAGTGTCCTCTGCAGGGCCGTCTCAAGCTCATGTGCAAACATTACCCGAGTGCCCCTAGCAAGCGCGCGGTCCTCGGAGGAACTCATAATGCGAGCGACGCTCGGCGCCCCTACCACCGCGGCGCCTGTGTGCAACGCACACCACCCACCTAAGGGAAAGACGCCCCTGGTCCTCTGCCAAAAAAAACATAATTGTAAAGCATACTTTTTTACGCAACGATATCTAGTAGCTGCGGTAATTCCCTATTTTGATGATTAGGTATCGAGCCCACTACCTAAAATGTGATCTATTACATTTTAGGTACTAGGCTTGATAGAAACGGCTCTAAAATTGAGGCAATCCAGCAGCGGATAACTATCTAGTTGATACATATGACGATGATTTTGAGTGATTTAATGTTTTTACATTTACAGTACGAACCATATCTCCTCGACTAAACGTCCATCAGTACAAATTAATTCATCTCACAAAGTTTACTTATTCTGTCCACGTTAAAGTCCAAAATGCTAACTCTCACACAAACAGACATATTGCACGAATAAGCCCGTATTAGTATTCGTACAGAATACAAAAACCGAAAGTTCTTAGACTTATGTGGAAAGTGCAGATTGAGTGAAATCCATATGCCGTGAGCTGTAAGCAGGCTAACTTTTCAATTGTAGAAACTGCAGTTTTCAGAAGTAAGGGGTAATAGGGTTTTTGTATTCTACTTTTCGGACCCTATGTGAGGTTGTCATCTACTTGTTTGGTTGTCTGTTGTCGAGGTCCATCGAGCCTTTAACGTCACGCCATTAGAAAATGAGTCCACCTATCTAAAGAATAGACGAGAAAGTAATTTAAAGATTTATTTTGAGGCTACACGATCTCGATATAGAGAGAGATACGACCTGGTGAGCTTCAAAAAGATAGCGTATTTCAACTTAAAAGGCCGGCAACGCATTTTTTATCTTATAGATGGTGGGTATTAACGACTACTCTCTTTTTTATGCTTTAAGTGAACGGAACGGTCAACTCGCTCACCAAGTGGTAAGTGATACGCCTGACCATGATAGAAGAAATGTTGAAGGAAATAATTAACATTAAGTAGTTACCTTTTTCCGTCAACACTGCCCTGCGCCTGTCACCCGAGATAACAGATGTTAGGCCTCTAAAACCTGATAATTTTACTACCTAACGATGAGGGTACCCTCATCCCAAAACATAGAAATGCAAAACAGTCCTATTTCCACGGGACGATATTTGGCTCTGCGTGGTATCTACGTGGACGACTCTGTATCGAGTCTACCAACTAACATCTTGACATTGTAGCCGGCACTGGCTTCCAAAGCACGGAAATCTTTCTTGTCGATTCAGGTGATGGCTGCAAAAAAATAGCAGGACCTATAAAAGGTTAGGAGTTAATGAGTAATCAGAGAGTCCTGTTATCCGTAATCTGATTATATTTTGTCTCCAAACCGCCTCCAAGCACCACCGTTAGAAGGTAAATAATAGCGAATTCAGTGAATTCACGCATCAAAATAAATGTAAATTTTTCAAGCATTCTCTTAAAATGTACCCAATAGTATCTTATCTCAACTAATCAGTACTTACACGCGTACCCCAGTATGTTAGTTGAGCCTATTCCCCAATTGACATAGCAAACGTGCCCAATCCTTTCCACAGCTCGTCCCAGTGGCCTACAGCAAAGTAAACAAAGCTCTTCCGTCGTGTTCAGGCGCGATAATTAGTGTGCCAATTAATGTATTATAAAAGGAAACAAAGGGATTACTGTAAACCGTCACGCATCGGCACATTTTTCGTTAAAGTCTTCGTTGTCTTTATTTTTGAATATTTTAATTATTTTAAACAATATTTTGCTAAGCGTCTTTTTACATCATTTCTATTATTTTACTTATCAACCAGCCTGTAACATTTTACCACAAATCTATGGATTTGGTTTATTTGGTAATAGACTCGGTACTGACTTGCTCAGGTAGGTACCACAAATGCACAAATACGTCTCGTGAAATAAGAGTGTTTTGCACGTCTTTGTTTCGGAATGAGAGCACTGCTGCATCATCAGCTCATAAACGTCTACACCGAGGTGCACGGGCCTGCCGTAAAGGTTGATTAGGCCTAATTCGTCCACCCGGGCCAGTGCGGATTGGCCTTTGCACCTTTGAATCTATCCGCAGGCGTGCGCAGGTTTCATGACGCGTTTTCTTTCTCCGTAAGAGCGTTGGATAAACGTTCATATAATTTCGAATATTTGAAAATACATTGTTACGTGACCGGATTTGAACTCATTGGGGGGTGTTCATTGGTGTGGACTTACCTTCCGATCTGGAGGGCGCAGGTTCAAATACTGCCCCTAACAATGTCTTTTCGATTTTCCGAAATTATAAATCGAAAAGACATTGGTACGTTTATCTAACGCTCTTACGGTGAAGGAAAACAACGTGAGAAAACCTGCGCTACTATGAAATTCAAAGGATGTGCGTGAAGTCGGCCAATCCGCACTGGGCTCGCGTTAACGACTAAGGTCTATACACCCTATAATTTTTCCTTAGTCAAATGTGTATTTTAACTGGATTAAATGTCTAACTCGTATTTATCACTGTGCTAATAAAGATCACTGTAGACTGTACGTAACCTTTGGTTATCGCTCATTGCACTTCTTTTAGGTTTTATCTTATAAAACTAATAGTTAGTAACTATGCTTAAATTATTCGTTAGTGAAGCAGTGACGTAACGAGCCATTTATCAAATAATTTAAGGCGACTCAATAATAAAGATTTCTAACAAAAGTAACAAAATTATTCGCATAATATCATATTCGTTTTTATTATTTTTTTATAACGTGCTCCTAGAATTAAAGCTAGCAAACATTCAATTAACGAATACACTTTTTATTTGTTTTTTTTTATTATTTCGGTAGTGAATTGAACAATGTTTTATCTGTATGTATTTTCCTGAAAAACACGAGGTTAGTTGATATTGAGGCTAGCATTTTTCCAATTTTACGTTGCCGCGTAAATTGTACATTACGTGCCAAGGGTCTATAACGCGGGGGCCGCATCATTAATGTGATGATAGGATCAGTATATGAATCTCGAAAGATCACTCACTAAAGTTTCCACAGCAAAAACGCTTTTCCCTACACAATGGCCAAAGAAAGAAAGGAGAAAGGTCTTAACAATAGGACATACTGACATGAGGCACGTGTGACATATCGAATCCGATCTTATACTGGCTTGGAAGATTCTAGACAACTGTGAGTCGACAATTTTTTTATGTAACCATTTGGCAATGGTTTTACTTATTAGCATTGTTGCTGGCAGTTACTTGGTGGTAGCTTAATACAGAGTTGTCTAGATTTATACCACCGCAGTGCCAAATATCGTCCGTGAAATAAGAGTGCTATGCACTTTTGTGTTTCGGATGAGGGCACTGTAGCTAGTGAAATTAGCGGGTGTAAGAGACCTAACATCAGCTGTTGTCTTGGTGACGGAGTGCGGTATTGATGGAGAATAATAACTGTCTGTCAGTTTTTGGTCTCCTTCAATGCCGCTCTATCATGGTATGACTTCAGGTTCACATCGTAACATAAAAACAGTTTTACAAAACGTGGAACGGAAGATCAGCGTCGGGGTACTTTATAAGTACAGTGTAGTTTCAGTGCCACTCCTCATTAGATTAAGGTTTTGTCTGTATTTTCATTTTTGTTTGGCACAAAAAAATTATTGATTATTATTATGTTTACAGCTTGCAACTCACACTTAATCTAAACTTTTATTCCCAGATATTTAAGGACGTATTATCTAAATTTTTGACAACCCATGGGGTTTAATGGTCGAGACATCGGCTAATACACCGAAGGT
This sequence comes from Leucinodes orbonalis, assembly GCA_019425675.1. Taxonomy (NCBI): domain Eukaryota; kingdom Metazoa; phylum Arthropoda; class Insecta; order Lepidoptera; family Crambidae; genus Leucinodes; species Leucinodes orbonalis. The sequence goes on from PQWD01002570.1 coordinate 113,178, forward strand.
TCCGGGTTCAATCCAAAGAAATACGAATACGACTCCATAGATCTTGTCCACACGCGAGCTGCGCCAATCGATGCGGAACTCTGGATACACTGAGAGCATTTTCACTGTTTTGTGTCTGGTTGCAATGCATATTATTAATGGAGTAATTCTTTTTGCTTAAAACTAATTTGAAAGCAGATTCTTGTAATGAGCGTTCTCGAGCGAATGGAATCATAAAGCAAAGGATAGGAAAGATAGATGTGAATTTTTGAAGGATTTAAAGTGATGTGTTCCTTGATTGTTATTATTTGTTTATTGTATGAATACATCATTATTTAGTTATAAAACATCTAAACAAATGTAAAATTACATTCGTCAACTTAGTAACCGAAATTAAGATTATGTACACTCCAAGAGTCGATTACATATGGTGTATGCACAGATTTCCCAATACAGGAGATGTGGCAAGCCGCGTTTAAAGTGCGACAAATGTAAGCTCAACGAGCATACACTGGCTGCCAGTTTACGCTCTGTGAGACGAGTCAAGACGCACGAATATTATAAGAAATTACCGTTTTTTTCCAAAATGCCATCATTGCAATGAATCAGTAAATTTACCAAGAAATATAATAACTTTTCACAGGTAAGAACAGAAAAGAAATTGCGACACTGGGACTGCCTATAAACTTGGCGGCTTGTCCAGTCTAATTGTATATTCGGATGTCTGTGGGTGTATGTCATAAAATCAGTATTCTTTTCTTTGGCCAACGCAACATATATAATGATATGGCAACATCAATATTTTTATCATGAGATGGCTTGTATAAACAAACCCGCAATAAAATAATAATAAATTACAAAAATAAAATATCATCATCTCCAGCCCATAACGGCCCACTGCAGGGTACTGCTTCCCGCACTGTTAAATAGGTATTTATTTCCATCAAACTGATTCCGTTAATAATAAATGTTTTATTGTCTTAATTTAACAAAGTTCTTGTCGGTAGAAAATTCATTGAAAAATGTTAAAATGCAGCAGTCGTACTGGGTTGTCTCGAAATGCCATATCTTTTCTTGGTACCAATATTTTTACTTATTTTCTTTAGCCTATTGCAGTCCGCTGCTTGACTTCCTCCACCAGCGACCTTTCACAAGTCCTAAATTCATTAGGCCGGAAGGCATCCTAGGCTACGCTTGCCAAAATACGGTATCCACTCCAGAACCCATCGAGTCCATGGCCTATCGGTTTCACGAAATAAGCAAACAGCCATTGTATATAAATTTAAGAAATTCGTATTCCAAACTTCCGATGAAACTTGAATACACTGAAAACTGGAAACCACAAGTACGAGGCATTATAAAATTATTGCCATATTTAATAGCCGGGAAATATGTATTAGATGCTGGCTCATTCATTACACGAATGCGTATGTAAAGTGAGATTACTAGTGATGCTCTGTATTATTTCCCTTTATCGATAATTTAGTTCAGTTTAAATAAACCGAGTGGCGTAACGTCTAGTGAGTTCGGTTGACAATCGTGCATGTTTAGCTGCTATCTTACACATCCCCATGACGTATTGACTATTACAAAAATTATATTACAATATACATTAGGTAATATTATAACGTTGTTGAAATTTATCACCGTTTAGCCTTGTAGTTTAAAGGTTATATTGAAAATTATATAACCATCTGGATATCAATAGAAGCAATGACACGAGTTAGGTTAGGTGATATCCATTACATTACATTAGTGGAAGTGCTTATGGTCTACGTATTTTTTATCTATAAAACATTTAGAGAGTTACAATAAAAAGCATTATTCATTTGTAGTATTTTAATAAATGCACTTATATGTTTTGACATTAGTTACTATCATTATTGTTATTAAAATAAATCATAGATGATCGTCGAAATCAGAGTATCTATTTATTTAGCGAGATGCCTTAGATCTATGAGGTTTTTACATGTACAAATGTCGAAGCAAAAGTAACATTCTTTCACCATAACTCAGGTATCGATACAATCACATCACTAAATTCTAACCACGTTCTACAGCATGCTGTCGCAAACCACGCAGTCGCCGGCCGCGAAATACCGCGCACTGTCGCCTACGAATTGGCGGGATATTCGAGCGACATTGCCGAAAAAGTTCAAAAACACTGGCCGAAAAATAATGCCTCTAAAAAAATAAATTAGAAAATTCGAACTCTCAAATAATCCCGCCAATTTCAAAATAATGCAAAGAGGGATTTTGAAATTAGTTTAAATGCAATAACATTTAGGTTTGTAAAATAATGATAGGTTTTTGATAATTTGAAAAATGTGAGTAATAGTTTATTGGTAATTAGTGTAAATGTAAATATGCTGATGTATTGGAAGAGAGTGATTTTTGTGACCGTCTTGTCTATCCTGGATTGAAGAGCGAACAACTTTTCGGAAACTATGTAAGTTGAGTTATTTAAACTTTGTTATTTAAAATGTTTGGGTTTATGGAATACTACTAAATTGATGTTTATCTATTTCCTCATGCTTAACACTTTAAAACATCAATTTATATAAATATTTTAATTAATGGCTTCGCTTCTTAAGATAAGATAAGATTCTTTATTTGCACAGAATATAGGTTTTACAAAGTGTCTATAGCTGTAGCATGTACCACTCTACAATATATATATATATATATATATATATATATATATTATATATATATATATATATATATATATATATATTGCTACATTCTGCCTGTCATAGGCATGTAAATATTAAAATTTATAAAAAGTGATTGATTCTAGTTATTATAACATTTCTCAAAATTAAATTCACTAACATTTACTCTTACAATTAGATTTAACACATATAGCACGGACGGTACAACTTGATCAATTATTTATAAAACAAATGTCATTAAATTGTATACATACTTGACGACCCATTGTGGTGTTGCAGAGGTCGGCCGCAACACTAAGGGTACCGGGTTCGATCCCCGGGCAGTACAAACATTTGTGTGCATGAACATGTCTGTTTGTAATGGTCTGGGTGTTTTCTATGTATAATATGTATGTATTTACAAAAAAAAATGTATACATGTATGTTTATCCGTGTTTAGTACCATAATACAGGCTTTACGCTTAACTTGGGGCTAGATGGCGCTGTGTGATTGTCAGTAAATTTATTATTATTTATTATACTAATAAATAATATAATTATTACATTGGAATTTCATTCATTCATTTTCATTTCTTAACAGTATAGTTAGACTTTATAACTTTAATATCTATCATAGTTGTACATTTATTGTTTATTTGCCCTAGTGGAAGCGCCTAGTATTATAACACACAAAAGCCTATATTAATATTTTGTAAAGTATCGTTAGGTTTCAACGTAAAAAATGGAATGAACAAGCGGTAAGTACAATGATTTTTGATTAGTTCTGCCTCTTTGTAGTCCAACCAGGACAATTACATCACTAGTTACAGCGACTACAGATCACGGCTGAACAATTTTAGTAAAATTCGATGGCAATGGAAACTAGCGAATCGAATACTGGAATTGGAACCTGAAAGACGAACTTTAGAATTTGATAGTATATTTCAATGTGATAAGGACGCTGAGTTTTATATATTTTTTGCCTTATTATTAGAAAAATATAAAGTTATAACTAAAATTAAACAATACATAACATTTCTGAATAATCGAAGGATGCAAACAAAGATTAAAATGGACTACTCAGCCTCAGTCTTCAGTAAACATTTCAAGTACATGAACGAATAAATTGAAAGAGTGCCCTTTAGTCTATTCAACATCCGAATAAATTAGAAGGATGCCCTTTACTCTATGTAGTCTTTGTGGATAATGATAGCGATCACACTTAAATAATAAATCACATTTGATATAAGGTCAAGTAGCTATTTCCATGAATGTAATGGCAAGGCATTTTAGATACTTCCCATCGTCCCTGTTTACTGCGTCCAAATTGTGGTAAAGTCCATAATACAGTGCCGGATTAAGACAGCGGGGGACCTGTAGCAAATTCGGTCAAGGGCCCCTGGTTTTGAAGTTTCTATCCGTTTGAAGGGTAAAAATCTAGTGTATATGCTGGTCTATAGAGACCTAACATCTGTTGTCTCGGGTGAAGGGCGCAGTGCAGTATTGATGGAGAATCATAGCTATTTACCAGTTGTTGGTCTCCTTCAAAACCATTCGTCATGGTCAGGCATATAACTTACCATCGGGTGTGCGTCATGACCGTTCTGTTCACTTCGTAACATAAAATATCCCCTTTAAATGTTTTATCCGTAAGCCGCCTGATACTGCGGTAAAAGTACCGTAACATGAATTTATCAGCAAAAGTTAATTTTTAAAGTTTTGCCAACTTTAAAAATGTTAGGCATGTAAACCAACCAAATGTGTGCCAACAACACAATTTGACTTTATTATGAAATATACGCAGAATCTTATCGATTCCCGCAGGACCAAACAGTGGCTACTTATAAAAGGCTTTGACCTATCTTTTTAAAGATAAAGTTAATTTATTTGTCTGAACATGTGTTACATTAGATATAATACATTAAATAAGTTAAAACATGACACACAAATTAAAATAGTACTTATTACTTTAAAACATAAGTCATGTCTAGACAAGCTCAATCCAAAAACGTTACCCTTGGACTAAGTTACGTCAAGCGTAAACGTATTATAAATATCCACTGACACACAGCGCCATCTAGCCCCAAGTTAAGCATGAAGTCTGTAGTATGGGTACCAATAGTTATTATACTTTTTGATGGGTACAAAACAAAGGATAGACATACTTTTATCCTTTTTTTGAAATTCAAACACATCATACACAGAAACACTCATACTAATACAAACAGACATGTGGTGTACAATCCGCTGGTCCCGTGGTGGCCGTGGACGACTAAGGCCTAATCACCCTATACGGGTAGGCTCGTGCCCCTCGGTGGGGACGTTTAATGAGCTGATGATGATGTGGTGTAGTCGCCGACGTCTCAACCATTACATCAAATGGGTAGTCAATATACTTATTATGCAAGGTTGGCTAAAGAATATAAATCTAAGTATATTTATCAGTGAATGAAAATAAAAAGTTTAGGTCCTTACAGAGCACTTATGAATGTCAAATGAAGCTACCACTGGTTCGGTACGGTGTTTAGCATACAAAATGTACAAGCCCGTTTTGAATAACCACGATAACCACTGTACAGTCGACATAGAGACGGCCAGTCACAAATCCAGCCATTACTTATAATTTAAATAATAAACGTGACAGCGAGGAATTCCTCTTATTGTTTTAACTAGGTATTGTTAACCAAAGCGAGCCTTGACCTCGGTCGAATTCGAGTTGGGATGTAGGGCGGCAGTGTCTTTGGACATTTCGAAGGCTGATTTTCGCAGAAGTTGATATAATCACATAATTCATTTATTTATTAAAGATATTATTTTTATTGGAAAATATTATGTCTTGAGGAAATTAGTAGCTTAATTTAATACATGTATTTATAGTAAATAACAAAATACATAAGCTCTTAAAAATTTACCAACCAATAACCACTGCTAGGTTAGACACAAAAATACCAAGCATGAACAAGACATAAGACATAGTCGCAGACACCTGTGTTAGAAGTTAATACATTTATTGAATTCGAACATATTTACGATATTAGCAATAGGTAATTTTAGATAAACAAACATTTTTTTAAATTTTTACTAAGAAAAGAATAATATTAATAATGAATAATATATTAATAGTGAAATGTTTGAATAGTGTCTGCACCACAGATTTCCCAATACAGGAGATGGGGCAAGCCGCGTTTAAAGTGCGACAACTGTAAGCTCAACGAGCATACACTGGCTACCAGTTTACGCTCTGTGAGACGAGTCAAGACGCACGAATATTAGAAGAAATTACCGTTTTTTTTCCAAAATGCCATCCTGTGCAATTGTATCATGCCATCATCGCAATGAATCAGTAAATTTACCAAGAAATATAATAACTTTTCACAGGTAAGAACCGAAAAGAAATTGCGACACTGGGACTGCCTATAAACTTGGCGGCTTGTCCAGTCTAATGTATATTCTGATGTCTGTGGTCTGCACCGAAGATTCCGATTTCGATTCCAGAAGTACGAAGTAGAATCATTTCAGTGAATAAACATAATCTGCTCGTATAAGGCAGCTTAGGCTTGTATCATGTTTTTTTATTTATGATGCTTTTTGACCTAAAATAATTATAAATGGATCCGTATTTAATAGTGGACTGCAATAGGTTGAAGAAGAGAGAAAATTATGATTCTTCCGATGCATGCGCGTTTCCGTACCCAAAGATTGCTCGTTGATAGATGGCACATTGTGGATGTCTGGAAATATTAGTTTTATGAGTGAATTGTAATAGTGGTGGCTCATTGGTGTGGACTGTTGCCTTCCAACCTCGAATGCTGCAGGTTCATATCTCGCCACGTACTAATGCTTTTACGAATATTTGAAATTGTATGCACTACTCTTACGATGAAGGAAAACATCGCGAGAAACCTGCATACACCTACAAACAGAGTCAGTGGTTGTGCGTGAAGTCGGCCAATCCGCTCCGGACCACGTGGACGACTAAGGCCTATACACGCTTTAGGATCGTGCCCCTCATTGGGGACGATGATAAGTGAACCCCGCCTGCACCTACTCGTAAATCAGTTACACTTTTTATGCAATATAAATTTTTAATGATTTTAAAACAATACAACGGCTATCAGTTCCACATGTTCATTATCATCATCTGTTCAAATATCTCCCCACTGAGGAAAACGACTACCCGTAAAGGAGCCCGTAGTCGTTCACGCGGGCTCAGTGCTGGTTGGTACGTATTTTGATAAATAAAATTCTATCAAACACCTAACACTCAACTTAAACCTAGAGAAAAGCTGTCGCAAGAATGTGCAATCCATTAAAACTAATCGATTGTACAGCGACCATCAAGATTTTTGCAAGTTTGAATAGCAAATGCACCCAATGGGAAAAAAATATAAGTTTTAAAGTTCTTTGAATACCCTTTAGACGATGTGAAGTAAATTACATCTGCTACGAATTCCTTGAATCGTGTGAAACTAGAAGCTTTTAATTATAACTCTACAGCTATTTCATATTATATTAGCAAAATTATTTAGAAATCTGTTTGTAGTCGAAAAATTTTCAATTAGGAGTACCTTGGAGTGTCTTTGCAACATATCAAGGTTAACTGGGAGAAATAGTTACCACATAAAGTCAGCATTCTATCATTTTTCATTTACTATAAATATCATCATCATCATCAGCTCATTAAATGTCCCCACCGAGGGGCACGAGCCTACCCGTATAGGGTGCTTAGGCCTTAGTCGTCCACGCGGGCCCAGTGCGGATTGGACGACTTGACACACAAGCTTGAATCTCTTCGCAGGCGTGTATGAAGGTTTCCTCACGATGTTTTCCTTCACCGTTAGAGCGTCGGATAACGTACATATAATTTCGAAAATTCGAAAACACATTGGTATCTATGTGGCGGGATTTGAACCTCAGCCCTCCCGGGCGACAGTCCACACCATTGAGCCACCGACGCCCGCAATAAATATAAATTATATAATATGTATTAGTTATACTAATTTGATAAATTTTTTTTTATAATTAATTTATACTTTCATTAAAAAAACCAGTACAAGCAGTTAATTTGATTGATTGATTTTTATTATTCAAGTATAATATATGAACTACATGTATTTCAACAAATAAATTTTTCGCATTGAGGATCTCTTTTTAAAAATGTGAATGTATGTACTTTATATAACTTTTAACGATTTCTGAAAAACATTATACACTTGAATTTGCTTCAATTAAATACATTTAGCTCTTATAACATGATTGCACCCGAAATGCTGGTGAAGCAACTACCTTCTCAACTACGTATTACACTGCATACGTCGAAATTTGTATATAAAATCAAGCTTACTAACAAATACTTAACCTTTCCATAAAAACGAAAGTTGTTTTTCATGGGAATAATTAGAAGCTAGCAACAAGTTCCATAAGTAAATAAATAATAACATAAATCAAATCGATTCCGTTTGCAAAAAAACAACCAACTCTTTAAGTCACAGGCCGGTAATTTTTATTGCCTTTTTTACGTAAAAGATAAAAGTATTTGTTTTAATTCAGACTCAAAAGTCTGAGAGAAACCTAAGTAAGGAGTTCTCACAACTACACTAATTCAAAATCAGTTTAAGTTGTAATTAGCACGCTATAAATCAGGCCTGTTTACATCCTGTGCGGAATATAATAAATTATAGACGAGTTAAAATGTGTTGTGGCCATAGTTAAAAGTTCAAGTTACAATTTAAAGCTTATAGAAATCTCCCAGACCAATGCAAACAGGCATTTTAAAACACTTTTTTACGGTATTGAACCTGGAACCGATTTGTGTGGTAAGAGACTTCTCAACTTAGTAGTTGTTGTGGTGTAGTCACCACATGGGTCTTCTGTATTGTAAACTCTATTTGAACTCTCTTTATCTCTAACGGATTCTGCATTTACTTGGTTTACTTAATCTCCAAAAAGCATAACGATCAAGACCATCAAAGTGATTCAAGACGGTAAACACAAAAATTACAGCAAATTCCACGACATGACAAATTAAACTCTGGTGCCGTTAAAAATCACGAATAAACATGACAATCTCATTGTCCAAAGTTACCGGTGAACCTCGCAAATACACGAAGTACCCTGGAAATCAGTTTGCCGTCACGAATTTTGCTCGTTTATCGCGTAAGATGATGTTAACTAAACAGTATATAATATAAAGATGACGGGTTATCCGACGCTCTTACGGTAAAGGAAAACATCGTGAGGAAACCTTCATGCACGCCTGCGAAGAGATTTAAAGGTTGTGCGTGAAGTCGTCCAAACCACACTGGGCCCGCGTGGACGACAAAGGCCTACTCACCCTATACGGGTAGGCTCGTGCCCCTCGGTGAGGACGTTTAATGAGCTGATGATGATGATGTTTAACTACCTCTCTTTCAACCTATTTCAGTCCACTGATGGTAGTCACACGATGTCTTGACATCCTAGTGTCACAATATATGAACAATAAAGTTATCCTTAATTTTTTTTGAAATTATTTGACGACCATGCTCTTCACACACGCGTTAATGTCCCAAAGTCGATGGCTATTGGAGCAGACGAGATCTGGAGTGGAGACCGCGCCTTGGCACGCGTAGGACGCCCCATGGCCCGATAGGTCAATAGGCTGAATGAGAAAAGCGGACCCAGAATGGGGTCTGGACTGCAATAGATTGAATAGAAGGGTGGACACAGGGATTATACACAGATAGAGTCTGGACTAGTTCTTAATTTTGCTAAAAACGTCAATTGTTAAATGCCAGCCTCCAAAAGTTCACCTAGATGTGCATTACAGAGTGACACATTGTCACATTTGTTAATCTCTAATGTGTAACGACTTTGCGCTACTTACTCACTGCTCCAACTGGTAAGACAAATCACCGTTAATGTGCGACTTTGTTGACAAATCTCGGTTTCCACATTGTGATATTTTTTATGAAATAAGTAACGTCGGTGGCTCAATGGTGTACTATTGCCTTCCGATCAGCAAGGCGCAGGTTCAAATTCCGCCACGTACCAATGTGATTTCAATTTTTTTAAATAATATGTTATCTTAAGCTCTTACGGTAAATGAAAACATCGTGAGGATACCTGGGCACGCCTGCAAAGAGATTCAAAGGTTGTGTGTAGTTATCCAATCCGACTGGACGACTAAGGCCTATACATCCTTTACGGGTAGGCTCGTGCACCTCGATGGGAACGTATTATGAGCTGATGATGAAGTTACCATATCAGCAAATGATAATGGACTGCTGTCGTCTATACAATTAGTGTGTATAAATAGTGAAAAATGGCACTATTTTTATATTAAGTTTCCTTGCAACTTTGTCCACGTGGTGATAAAAATACTCTTGGTTACCTACTCCTTATTACAAGGACTATCTTCCAGTAAAAATCTGGTGAAAAACGGCCCATCAGGCTATGACATTAGCTGGAACAAACTTACAGATAGGTCCTACAAAACCTAAAAGAAAAATAATTAAAAACAGAAACTCCGAATTCCTTTTATGAAATTGAGTAATCAGTTTGGTTACCGAAAGTATTCGCCCCATTTATTAGAGAATCTTATAAACTCTGATAATTTCCATTGCCCGTAATTCATCCTTTATTGGATGAAATACGCGCAACAGAAGTTGTAAATGCCAACTTGGCTATCATCAATCATTAAAATGACTGAGGTGCTGTTGAAAATATTTCACTATCTGCTCATTCCTTTAGCCATTAATTTCTTATTGCTAACTAATTGTCTATCATTTAATACTTTTAAAAGATTTGGGTACTAAAATACTGAATGCGACGCGTTTAAGTTATACGGGTAAAAGTTTAGACTAAGGTTCCCATGCATATGATACAGGGTCTCCTTTAGGGATAATCAATTGATGTAAAAAATATTTTTACTTTTTTCAGTTATAGTTGTAACACTTACAGTCATATAAAAAACATATAGAAAATAAAATAATGAAACAATAACATGGTTGATAAACACTCCCTTAATTGCCTCTTATGATACTATGCGGTTAAAATAGGGCCTTCTTTAAACAACACTTCCCTAGATCTCGCAAATAGACGAATAAAACAGTTTATTGTTTCTAACGCCATTAAAACAGTACCCATAAAGTTAGTCTCCGCGTACTTTCTACGCGTGTCGGCCAGAAGGAAGTAAATGCAATCAGTGCATCTCATCTACGACGAACGGCGCGTGTCGGCTAAAGTGTAGTAACTGCAATTTCTACTATAATAGACTGCCTCACTGATACTTGTGCTAAGTTGTGTGATATAATACATTTTTTAACAAATAAATAATTAGTTTGAGTATTCTTAATAATAGTGAACTGCTAGTTTTTGAAAATATTTGTATTGATTGGGGTTGTCGTATTCTTAAAGACCTTTTACCGCCAGGATTTTAATCACAATAGATTCGTAAGCAATGGTGTCTGCTGAAGACACCTGTAACATTTAACGATTAAGCTTTTATATTTCTTTAAAAATTGTTAATGGATTAAATATAAAAGAAAGTTTTAACTTTTCTTTTAATAATACAGTAAGAATTACAGCTTTTTCAAAGACTAATATAATGACTGGTACTTGTACGTCAGTACGTAAAGTGTACCAGAACACCATAAGTAAAAAAAGTTTCCCAATACGATCCATCTGCTTGGACCGTTATTGCTCTCCATAGCGTAATAATTACATAATACTTTTCTAAACTGTCACAGCTCACTCGTGACGCAAGTGGCAAAATAGCATTTGAGCCCCTTTCGTTCTTAAGCGTGTGGTGTAAGATTGGCATTTGTGTTGACAGTGACAGATGTGACAGACCGAGCGTCGACACTAGACACAATGCGTACAAGCAATTAGTGACGGTATGGTTCCGAGGTTGACTACGAAAAGAATTATGATACTTTGAGAATGGCTGTTGCTTAATGTACATATTTATAAAATATAACAACGCACCGCACTTTTTTAATTAAATGTAATGAGGAATAAATTTAATTAAAAAAGTGTAAATTGATACTTAATTTTTTTCAGTCACACTGTCACGGTTGACTTGTGATGCGAGTGGCAAAATGATATTTACGTCCGTTTCGTTCTAAAGCGTGTGGTGTAAGATTGGCATTTTTGACTCGATGCGTTCAACTCTCTCTCTCTAGCTTCATCTCACCGCAAATAACTAGTAGAGGATATGGGCCTCAGGCCATGGCTCTTGCCCGGGTATCATCTCATAGGGAAGCTCTGCCCCCATGGTAATATATTGGTTACTCCTAGCCGCCTTCTCGGCGATGTTAAACCCATAGATTTAGAATTAGCGCGCTACGCTTACTATACTTATGTAAGTGCTTGTATATTGTATGTCTATGTGAGAGAAGAAATAAATAAATTATTATTGTTTGTAGTCTCTGTTAGGAGTTCACGGTTCATAGACCGGTCCTTTGAAGCTTGCGTGCGGACATGGGTCCAACACGTAGAGGCTTTGTGAGACAAAATAATGTGTTGTGATGTGTACACCGAGCGGCCGCTCGCTCTGCCCGCACTATGGGAGTACACACAGAGCGAGCACCCGCTTTGTGCAAGGACTATTGCAAATATGGGAAGAAAAATAAATTAGGGCTATGGATAGGATAAATGCTGGTCTAGTTTCTGGGCTATTGATTGAGACAGCGGGGCGCCTGCCAAATCAAATGTCTCAATCTTGAAAATTAAGGCAGACGGTGACTGGCCACCTGCTAGATGGGCATCCACTATGCGGCTAATGCCTGGGAAGCAACACCGGCGCAGGCGGCTAGGGGTGTCGAGAGGTGTACACCGCTTTCTGCGCAGACAAACTGCACCAACTCGCGACTTATGCATCTTTCACTTCCACCCCTCGAGCATGTAGCTCTTGCAACCCCACTGGATAGCCAATGAAGGCAAGCCAAGGTGAGAGTCCTGTCCTTGGGTGGCCACCCCGGAGGCCAGAGACGGTCAGTGTGCACTCTCGGGAGCCGTCGGGTCCGTGGTGTCGCTACGCACCAACAGCTCGCCACAAGCTGCCCTGCGGTGACTGCCTGCACTGGTGAAAATCACCAGCGGGCGATGGGGTCGTCACGTCCCTACGCGCTATTATTGTTATTATTATATCTACGGTCAAACCGATCGGGTGAGACTCCGAAGGGAATCCTAGTGAACGTCGATGCGTACAAGCATTTAGTGACGGTATGGATCCGAGGTTTAGTGCGGAAAGGATTGAGACGTCAGCTTCTACACCAAGGGCTCCGGGCTCGATCTCCGAACAGTACAAACATTTGAGTACATTTACATGTGTGTTTTCTATCTTTAATATGTAGTACTTACAAAAAAAATGTATAAGTATGTTTTATCTGTTGTTTATTCGGGGAGTTTTGGGTGTAGCCCAGCACGCGTGATGAGAGGGTGTTGATGATTTAACTAAGGCCAATTTGTAGTTTAAACTGCATCGCTGCTTAACTTTTACTTAATAAACCGTACATAGTAATCATAAAAGAAAATTTTATCGAGTACAGAAAATACAAACTAAAAACATTTCTTTTTGTTCTATATTTGGGTAAAGTAAGCTTGCGTAATCTGCTTATTTCATATTACTATTCAAAGCGTGAAAACTCAGTAAATTTCTTGTCTCAGCTTAGCGCCCCTTGTAATAAATACTAACTACTGAATAAAACATTTGTAATAAGTACAACTCAAAATGCTACACATGTGCAAAAGTACAAGCCAAGTGTGGGAACGTAGAAAGTTATGTTCAAAATTATATTTATTCTACCTTAATAACATTAATGCGGTCTCTAGTTTCTACAATTCAAATCTCACTAGCATATTTTGTAAACAGCTTGTATTTTTGTAAATTATGAACTTAGATTTCCCATGGGTCGAATCCCATTGGCACGCAATTCTTGTAAAAGAATTGATTTTTTTGTTGAAGTTGCCGCCGGATATATCTTGAGCAATACGATCTGGTTCTAGCATCTTTAAAAAAGCGCGAATGTATAGGGCCGATAACGCATTTAAATAACCACTGTAAATATTGGACGATGTTATTTACCATCAGATAAGCCGTTTGCTCGTTTGCCTCCTAATGCTAAAAAAATACACACTTTAATATACTGTGAAATTACCGGGTATAAGAGACCTAACATCTGTTGTCTCGGGTGACGGGCGCAGTGTGGCATTGATGGAGGTCTGGCGTATCACTTACCATCATGTGAGCGTCCAGACCGGCCTGTACACTTGTAACATAAAAAAAAAATACTTGTACAGCAAAATTTTCTAAAACGACTGGGAATCGAACAATAGCAGAAAAAGAAGTAGCGTGTAAATTAATCCACTAACCTCAGTCCTACCGAGATTTTATGTATTGAACCCAGCACCCTAAATACCAATAGTGATGCAACGACGTTCGGTCTACTTTTTACCGCAAAGAAATCACTTTTTTATCCGTCTCCGCGGAAGTGGGTAATGAGTTTTTGCGCCAATACAACACAGTTTTGCGCCGATTACGTAACTCTATTTTCATAACAAACGCACCGTGTAAACGAACCTGCGTTTACTGGTATTAGAATTTACAAAAAAAGTCTGGTTATATTTTATAGGAAGAGCGATTTGCGAGTTCTATTGAATATTTGACGAGCGTTATCTTTTGTTATGACGACAAATTTGGTGTTGCGGTTGAGAGGTCGACTGCAACACCAAGAGTTCCGGGTTCGATCCCCGGGCAATACAAACATTTGTGTGCATGAACATGTCTGTTTGTCATGGTCTGAGTGTTTTCTATCTAAAATATGTATGTATTTACAAAAACAATGGATATAAGTATGTTTATCCGTTGTTTAGTACCCATAATACAGGTTTCACGCTTAACTTGGGGCTAGATGGCGCTGTGTAAATGTGCATATTTATTTATGTAGAGTGCCATAGTGCGACTAAAGTACACGTTTAATTATGATCTACATTTACGTCCCTGATTTATCAATCATCAACCAGCTTGTTCTTAGCATAGGCCTTTCAAAACAGTATGGCTTTTTATGATACAAAATGTCCAGAACTGATGGTAAGTAATACGCCTGACCATTACAGAGCGCCTTTGAAGGAGGCCGGCAACTGATTACAATACCCGGTAATTTGACAAGCTACAGTGCCCTCATCCCAAAACACAGAAAGTGAAAAACACTCCTATTATATCCGCCCTGAATTATATCGCCGTTATTCTAATTTAATAAGCCTAAGCGGACATTCCAAGCATTAATTTCACCTTATCGTCTCCATCAACTACCATACGTTTAGCATGACAGTATGTCGTATCGGAGATCGCGTGCGCGCGCGCATTTGTCCATCTGAGGAAATGCGCGGAAGAGCGCGACATGCGTCACTCGGATTCCATATGTGAGATGGTTTAGGAGCATTTTACAAAGACACAATAATTATAAGAGCTGGCTTGGTCTAGTTGCCTTAACTTTGCTTTTGATCCGGAGGTCGTGGGTTCGGTCGCCGCCATGAGAATGCATGGAGAAAGTCACATTGTGCAATTTTTCCCGGTTTGGTTGGGACATTGTAGGCTGAATTAAAGGATTGTCTGAAAATAAACATGCTTGTGTGCTTTGAGACAGGTTATTAAGCCGGTGTGGCTTTGCTTTTAATTAATATTTCGCTGCTTATTGGAAAACCCTATAAATGGGTCACTATATCTTATGGAAAGCCCATAATTTATTTCAAGCAAACCAGCCTACAACCAATGAAAACCCTCAGGGTGACCTGATTTAAACAATTGGACTCTATATATCTATGACAGTTTATAAAAAAAAGTAAAATATCCTTATCGTCTTTATAAGATGCAATTGCAGTGTGGTCACAGCTTAACAACAGGTGCATTCGTCGGTTCGTCGACCGCATCTGCAAGGCGCGTGTTCAATGGCCTCTGGGTGCATAATGCATTTCTTTATTTGTTTACTACTTTTTTTTGTTAACTTTTTGTGCAATTTTTTGAGTTTGCAATTGGTTTAGTCTAGTTAGTTTAGGTAGATTGTGATTATACTTGAAGAAAAATGCAAAACAGTTATTTTATGTTGAGTGATGGACGTTTGTGTTAGAGAAAACATTCAGTTATTAGTAAGAAATAAATAAATAATTTATCATTTTCAAATATTCGCAACACAAAACCAAAATATTAGAATATAAAAAATGTTAACAAGACCACACCTCTTTGCTACGATGTCCAAAGTAATTGGACCCACTCAGAATGTGCCCTGGTCGGTGATCGGACCTGACGCTGATTTCCAGTGAGCCCGAGTGAGTAGGCGCACGAAAAAAGTCACTCATCGAATATTATAAAAACAAAATTCACAAAAACTAAAAAAATATGGGTTACTTCAGAAGGCACGATAAGCTATTGTTTCCGGCTACAATCTTAGGATGGTAGCCGTTAAGGTGGCATATTATGGCACTAAAATACCGATTGGCTCTCGTACCACTCGCAATATCTGTTTACCTTGAAAGTTCAAATGTATGGTTTCAATGCGGTCAATTGTCAATATTTCAAACAATTTAAACTATTCATGTACCACAATGACATATCAACCGTAAACAATTAAAACTTAAGCAATGTAATAAAAGTAACGCCCAAGTAACGACATGGCATATGCATTTGAATGTTGTAAAATATACCTACACAAAAACAAAGTTGTGCAATACTAAACAAACGTTATATTTTCATTTCTCTATAGTCTTAAAAATAAGGTTTAATATTGCTTGTTTTCATTTGCACATATCAATTTTAATTATGGTTGTAATTAACGTAGTTCAAATGAAAGACCTTCGGATGTTATGATAGGAAAGTCTCATTGACCCATTGTAATGGATGGTTTAGTTCTTGGGCCGATTAGCCACTAAAATATGATGTATCATTTATATAATAACGGAAAATTATTTTTGATACAGTATTGAAAGAGACATGGCAATACTACCTAATAAGGTAGCATTAGAATAATCTCAAAGGTATTCGAAACCTCATAGAAAACCGACGTGAAATAACACGCGCTTGTATTTGGTCGAGAGAGTAATAATAGGCCTAAAGTACCCCTTACCCCTTAAAGAAGAAGAGGGAAAAGGAATTCCCCCTCCTTTTTTATTAGCCTCTATGATGCTTCATAGTCATTTATTAATAATACTTGTAATGTACAGTACAATTAAAATGTTATTGTATATATTAAAAGTTACAAATAAGCCTTTAAAGGCGTTGTGATAAAGGTAATAATTATTTCTAAAACAAATAATTTGTAATTTATAATAATTATTAATTTACTTATACTAATTACTTTAGAGTTAATAGTGACCATGGGTTGCGATATCATTTACCATCAGGTGAATCGATTGCCTACCCATAAAATCTACTCATAATAGCATTTAATTCCCATATACGCATTTTCATTTACATTTTTCATAAACGCATATCGAGATAGGTCCATCGATCATTGTGTTTACCTTGGCTTTCCATGGTCAACTGTCAGGCCGGTCAAATAATTGTAACATTTTGTTTCCGTCATTTGTCAAAATCATTCGAATTTTAATAGAATTTGACATGTCGATCATATATCACTGAACAGTGCATTAGTTTTGTATTAAATGTTACAAGTAACTTCATGACAGTCAATTTGTTTACCAAAAAAATAGTTTCCCGGGTCAAATTCCCACTCCAATAGTATGTTTCGTTAATTTCGTATGAATGAAAAATTTTATTTCTATTTGTCTGTTTAAATAAGCGACTGTGTTTATCCGTTTTCGACAAGCGCTTGATTTGGGACTAAATAGCGCTATGCATTGATTACACATTCAGCACGTCCATAAAACTGCTTTTCGGAATTCATGTACGTCCAATTTATGTTGTTAAGACCCAAACTATTGTCAATTTTACCATGCAGTCCCAATAAAGGATTATAAAGTTGTACAGTCTTCTAGCGAACTGGTCCTGCCACGAAAGCTGGTGGGTTTAGGGGTTGGATCACTACCCGCTTTTCCGGTCCTTGCTGGAAATTATACAGAGACTCTTTCATTCTTTAATAATAACATAAGGTTGGTGCTGTGAAAAATATATCAGATCTCATGTAGAGCCAAGTTTCTGAATCTACACGGCCTAACACTACAGACCATTACCTCAACAAATACTACATAATCAAACTTCCTATAAATTCGACAAAATTTATAGGTATTTGATTGAGTCTTTGAATTTTTAATAAGATTACGACTTCATATCCTGAGAATATACACTAACTGTTTCATCGGAAACCAATGAAAGTTCGATAAAACGACGATACACATCGAGAAAGGTAAGTGGTGCCCTTGCGCTTCGCTTGGCTCGTCTTGGCGGGGACCATGCCCCGAGATAGAAACACTGTAAGCGATAAATCGTAACTTAACTCTGAAATCCACAGAAACGCAAAATAACAACACCTAACCTAACCCAAATGCACATTGCTAATCAAGTTATTAATACAATTAAAATTATAATAGTATAAAAGTGAAAGGTGCCGCAAAAAAGCCATTGTATCGTTAGCTGTTGTGGTGGAAAGTGTCGAAACCCTAGCGGAACGAGACACAACATAGTTAATATTCATGAGTACACACAATGTGCTCTATGGTATAGCCGTCTGCTCTATATTGTCTATTAATACTCTGGTAATATACAAAACAAATATTGCCTATGGATAGCAGATGCAGTTGCCGGACTGCGTGGTAATACGAAATGTATAGTTATTTTTTTATGTCAGAAAGTAAACTGAACGGTCAGATCGCTCACCTGGGGTAAGTGATACGCCAGACCATGGCAGATGCAGTGTTGAAGGAAATAAAAAAACAGTAGTCACTATTTTCCATTACCACTGCCCTACGCCCGTCACCCGAGCCGACAGATGATAGGTCTGTCATGCCCAATAATTCTACTAGGTACAGTGTCCCCATCCCGATACACAAAGGATCATATCACACCTATTTTACGCGACGATATCTGGCACTGCGGTGCCTTCCTAGACAACTCAGTACTGAGTCTACTACCTAGTACTACGTTGAAAGAAATATGCCGCGTGCATTCATTGAGAAATCCCTTACTGCACCAGAGTTTCCTGGATTGGTTAAAGCGGTGTACATTAGACCGCATTACATGTACAACGCATCAACCAATTTGTATTGATCTGGGTACCCACGAGTACGTATCAATGATTGCCACGACTATCACATCATAATCAGTTCATTAAACGTTCCACCGAGGGGCATTTACTTCCTGTAAAGGGTGACTCGGCTGACTGATGAGGAATCGAGAAAAAATACTAACAAAATATTAATTGTCAGAAGTTTCCTGAAGATGCTGTAAAGAACAGGGGATAATATGATTGTATTTAAAAAAAAGCTGTTATCTATGGAGTTATATTGATAACCTGTTCGTTTAGTTTGAGCTCTATATATTACTGAGGGTTTAATATTATTTTATTTCTCAACTCAGTAAACACCCAGTTTATAGAAACATAAATTTCCCTTCGAACAACTTATTTCGAACAAGGTTGCCAAGGAAAGTCAGTTTCTTCGCGCTTTGAAATGTTAAGATAGTATC
This sequence comes from Leucinodes orbonalis, assembly GCA_019425675.1. Lineage (NCBI taxonomy): Eukaryota > Metazoa > Arthropoda > Insecta > Lepidoptera > Crambidae > Leucinodes > Leucinodes orbonalis. The sequence continues at coordinate 132,429 of PQWD01002570.1, forward strand.
TAAGGCTGCATTTCAACTGGGCGTGGGGTCACGTCTCCAAGATCTTAGGGCTTGTTAACATGAGATACTAATCGCTAATTACAGTCTGGTGCACATTACGAGCGAAGCTAAACCATGTTCACAGATCACCCCTAAATGTTCTTAAGGCTAAGAGCCATCTGCGCTCGCCAATTGCCCAGTGAAGCTGTAAAGGCCATCTGCGGCCAACAGCAGTAGTCAGTTGGAAAAAACCCTTACATGTTATAAGGCTTATTGTTAAAACTTACTTTAACAGCCGGTGATATACTACTGGACTAATATAGATACTGGACTTAGATCTTACCTAAGTATGGTGAAGGGTGTTCCATAATCTGCACAATTGGCAGGCGGGTTGAAGAAGTATATAAATGTAAGGCGGTATGAGAGAGCGCTGGCGTTGTCTGCTGAAAGTTTTATCACTAATCCGCTTTTAACAGTACCCGCAAGAAGAATTGGGGTGGCGACAATTCTACTCTAAAATGCCGGCACGTAGAGCATCGGTAGTTCAATGGTGTGGACTGTTGCCCTCCTACTGTGAGGGCTGAGGTTAAGATCCCTCCACGTTGGTACGAGGTCCGTTGGTACGTGTTTTCGAATTTGCGAAATTATATGTGTCGTGAGGAAACTTGCGCATGCCCGCAAAGAGATTCTAACGTTGTGCGTGAAGTCGGCCAACCCGCATTGGGCCCGCGTGGACGACTAAGTCCTAAACACCCTTCACGGAGAGGCTCGTGCCCCTCGGTGGGGACGTATAATGAGATGATGATGCCGGCACCACATAACTTTACATAAATGCAGCTAATCACTATATTTTACGATAACTCTAAAGAAATACTGAAGTCTAAATAAACATATCTTTGCCTGTCTTACTGGCTCGGTCAAGACAAATGATCCGTAACTTTGAAGATGGCCTATTATTATTATTTGTAATTACCATACAAAAAATTTTACAATAACAATTGATTGTTAAATCCCGTACAAAAATCATTAAGGTTTGTGATGACGCGAGTAAGTGTATACTTCTAAAATAAACATTACATTAAAGACACGTCCCTAATATTTATGACACAATCTGGGAATGAAACAGTGATTACGTGACTATTGGTACTGTCACAAAGACTTCCCAGAAAACACCCGTGTTCGCAAGTGAGATTACCATTATAGTTTCTGACTTAATTCAAATCACTGAATTCAATTGCCTGATTAGCTAAGTTCAGACCGGGCCATATCTATTTGAAAAGCTATATGGAGAAAAATATTTCGGAGAATAAGAAAGAGCTTTATGTTAAGTAACTTCAACATCTTTATGCTCACGCCTTAAGAATTCTAGACCACTTTCTAGTTCTAGCACTTAGCCTCGCCCGTTAATGTGTATTATTTACTCAGATGATATCAACAGATACTGGTATCGTATACAAAACTTAAATTTATAGTTTTAATAAGCAAATGAGCTGATAGTTCACCTTCTTCAACGGACAGCTAGGTCGAACACCTAACTTCTAAACTCCCGTGGGTTCCATGCGCATCGTCTTTGAACAGGTTGAGAGTACGCGCTGAGCGCATCCAACAGTGCAGGCTATCGACGTTTTCTATATGGATCACCACTCCTCCGTCGGGGGAACGGAGAGGTCCAGAAACCCATGAACTATACCCGAATTCGCAGAGGCTCGTTAGCAGATGGTTTATGATATTATTATCCATGGAAACTCGCAACACTGAAGGTAATGAAGGTAAAAAGGGAGAGGAAAATAGATTTGGACCGGATAACCTCAGTCACTCGGTGAAACAGGATTCAAAGCATTTTACGCCGGTGCCATGTTATCACTCCGCTCGAGCCAGTGCCAATATATTGCTCTTCCACACATTTTTTAACTTCTTTTCTTATTTTAACCCTGAAAGAAACTTTAAGCGTTGCTTGTTTACTGATACTTATAACAAACAAAAACGCAGTCTGACGTACATGTGTAAACTGAATATATAAGAACGGAACTCATATCTCGAAAAATATTCTTTAAATTAATTATAATTTGAAAAAACAATGTGATATTTGTAAATACCTTATAATCTTAACTCAAACATCACCCGTACATGTTAGTAATATATTTTGTTTTGTTTATATACCTGTCTTTTACCCCCTTCAATATCGGAAAAACTTCCCTCAATCCCTACCGCACCAAAACCCCGGAAAAGCAACGAAATGAGGAATAAATATTGTCTATGATATTTAAAAATTCGCGATTTGATTCAATTGGTATATCAATTGATCTAAGTATAACTAAAGGCTTGTGCTAAGTATAAGGACGCTTTTCTATAGATCATTACTTTTAAGTGCACTAACTATGCAGTAAAAACTTTTTAGCAACCAGATTGCTTTGCATTTTGAAACAACGCTCGTAATTAATGCAGCACATTGAAGTTCTCGTGGGAGCTGGGAGCGTTTGCTGCGATGGCATGCTTTTGTTTTTTGGTCAGGTACGTTTGTAGATTGTGTCTTTGGGTAACTGTGTCGAATGTTTTGAGATCGTCCGAGTTAGGATTACGATTTTGACTTATATATGTATGTCTGTATCCAAAATCAACCAATCAAAACGTCCGAATGCAGGGTACTTTAGACAAAGTGATACCATCATTTGACATTTATAAGTGTTCTGTAAGGACCTACACTGAATAAACACTTTTCATTTTCAAAGCATGACTATAAATAAATAATAAATATCCACTGATATATACACAACGCCATCTAACCCCAAACTAAACATTAGCCAGTAATATGGTTTCCAAACAACATACATACATAGAAACACCCTGACCAATACAAACAGACAATTGTATACATACAAATAACAAGCTAAATTTTAAAGTACTTATACTTTTACACTGTGACGATAAAACTTCGAACAAAAACATATTAGAGCATAGCAAATTACACGCGAATTCACGCAATCCCCCTAATTGTGGAACTAACGTCGTTATGTTAGAAACAACACTAGGCAATTAGACAACGGTGCGTACGCATAAAGTGCACTCTCATTAAACACTGTTACAGCACCGATTGCGAGCTTTGTTACTTAAAGCGTCTTTTTGTTACGTTGGCAGTTTAGGAAATAGGAGCTCCAGGTTGGTCGGATTCGGAATGATTAAGCGACGTTACCTTACAAACGTAAAAACGTTTTGCAGCATTTCTGAGTGACTCGAAAATTCACATAATGATGTGATAGTTAGAGGACTAATCATCATTATCGGCTCATTATATGTCCCCACCGAAAAGCACGAACCTGTCAGTAAAGGTGTACTAGGTCCACGCGGGTACAGTGCGTGGCCGACTTCACGGACAACCTTTGAATTTCTTCGCAGGCGTACGCAGGTTGCCTCGCGATATTTTCCTTCACCGTAAGAGCGTCGGATAAACAAAACGAATAAATTCGAGACTGACATTAGTACGTGGCCGGATTTGAACCTGCACTCTCCAGATTGGAAGGCAACAGTCCACACTAATGAGCCACCGACGCTAATTCATAGGATAATATTACTGAGCTTTACTCACTTAAAAACTTTACTATATTTTTTAATATTCTGCACCAATTCTCGTATTGATATGTTTAAATGAATAATCATACAACCCTTATGGCAGAGTTTCTTAAGACCTCCTTTCTGCACCGAGCTTCGCGCTCGCCCACACCACACCGAGGCAAGGAATCTCTTATTCGACAACCTAGTTCAGGTCTGTATGCCGCAGGTAGCCTCCATAGCTTCACCACAAAGTGGCGAGCACAGATGGCTCTCAGCCTAATTTAAGGTCTGCAATATCCGTATGAAACTAGGAAAATGACCAAAAGTGACGTTCTCTACACGTTCTCCATGTGAGATTTAAACTTAGATAAACAATTGATTTTGCTTTTGAGACGTCGGCTGCAACACCATGGATTCCGGGTTCGATTTCCGGGCAGTACAAACATTTGTGTGCATGTCTGTTTGTAATGGTCTGGGTGTTTTCTATGAATAATATGTATTTACAAAAAAAAATTATAAGTATGTTTATCCGTTGTTTAGTACTCATACTACAGGCTTCACGCTTAACTTGGGGCTATATGGCGCTGTGTGAATGTCAATGGATATTTTTATTTATTTTAATGAACTAACTAGATTGTGCATCTCTTTATTTAAAAAGTGTCCGCGGGAAAATTCTGCCTATCGTTAGTTGGGCAGAATTTTCATTCACAATCATGACATAGTGGTGTGCCCGTGCTTTTGATTTTGCACTCTTTCTATGAAGCGTTATGGTCAAAATTTAAATGAATAATTTAAAGTTACACATATATATGTATATGAATACATTTATATGTACATATGTGTCAATGCGGCTCGGAAATTTTTTGGTTGACGTTGCTTCGTGATCTATAAGGATTCAAACCAGCAGCCTCAGGGTCAAGCAGTGTTCTAAATTCAACTCAGACAACCAGACTACGTTTTCCAATTCATGGTACTTAACTAATTATCATCTTTGGTTATGTCACCACAACTAATAAGTGCTTATAGAAACCAGATTTGCCGTTTTCCTACCACACCCACCGACAAAAACTTACGCAGCTTGCGAGTAAAGCTACCTAGAATTGTATATAATTTTCCCGCTACTCAATATTGGTTTGGTTTAGGAATGAAGAGAAAGCGTTTTACGGAATACTAATATTAAGATTATTTTATTTATTTACAATGACCATATAAAAATTGCAACTTTTTTTTTATCAAATCCGTACATTGGATTGGATTCTAATTCTAAATAATATGCAAAACGGTATCATATTGAAACGCTTTATCATTTTATATGGCGTTAAAATGGTAGTATTAATTTATATAATTAAATATGTAATAGGCATATAATTGATATGATGATACTGATAATGTGAGGTCAGTGATCTGCAATCGTCATTTCCATTTGTATTGTTGATCTGTAATAAGAAACACTCTTTTATTCATAATATTTTGTTATCATTATGGAACGTTATGAAGATTAAGCGTACTGAAATACCATTGTCTTGGTTGTAACTCTATCAAGTGTAAAAGGAACCAACTCAGCTGTTTTCATACCGCATTTTAACCAACCACATTGACGAACCTCTTGATCGGCTAAACAGTTCATTGTTTGATTACTATTTTGAGGGACATAGTTCAATTGTTAAGTCAGTTAATTTTTTTGTAAAGTTACGTCTTCACAAAGTATTGATAAGATGATTAGGCTAGAACTTGTTTTTTTGCAGCAGTACATGCTACACTACTATACAAAGCGACTATTAATTCATGAGATAATTTAGACAGCATCACTGTTGCGATCGATATTTCGCATCTGTGTGGGAAAGCCTATGTCCAACAACAGGAAGTTATAGGCTAGATTAAATTCATTTAAAAGCGGCAAGTGTACTTTCGATCGGATACAGTTATGCAGATTAATATCGGAGTAATTTACACAAGTAAACGCAAGAAAATCCGCTCTCCTTACCAATTAGTCTCGACTAACGGAGCTATACAATTATTTCGTTCGATTCTTGACAAATAAGGTTTCCCCTGACCGGTCTGTTTTCACCATATTATATTTATGTATAAGAATTCCTGTTCTTTTGGTCCGTATTAGGTGTGACTGTGTGACAAAGTGTGTACTGAATTCTACTTATACCTAAATGTTATCTTCAATCCGGTTTCATGGCAATTAAAACCATTATCATTGCAGGTAGACGGTCCACTGCTGGACTAAGCCATTCTCTACGATATGAAGTCTATATATATATAAGTTTATATATTCTGTATAGGGTTTATTGGCTGTAAAATAAATACATATGACATGAGAAACATGTATGCAATGCATACCCTATAGTTGTTTGTGAATCAGTATGCAGCCAATTTAATTTTAAATTTACTGATAGACCTACCAAACTTAGACCTACTAAGGCCCGTATTCTAGAACGAGTTTTTTTTTTTTTTTTTTTTTGAAATGATTTTGTTGTTGGCCGCAGATGGCTTAACGACGTCACCGGATGAAAATGGCGAGCCTAGCTCAGCCGATGATTGGCTCCGGTCGCGGCACGAGACCGCTTCCGGATACCTATCGAAGTAGGAAAGAAGGACGGCCACTAAGGGCGCCCACTAGGGCTCGAACCTCGACTTAGTGCCGTCCTCGGACGAGGGAGGAATATGACGCAGTGAGACGCTGTGAGGATTGGGAATCACGCGTCCGCCGGCGGATGCGGTGTCCTAATGTTCGTGTACGATGTACAGTGTGCTGAGTGTGAGTGTAAGGCGCGTTGGCCTCTGTGATAGTGTCATCTGGGTCGAGTAATATGTGCCTCGGTCGGCGATGTTTAATCGAACACCCTTCATGGGCAGATAGTTTGCCGCTTGGGCAACGAGCGGGTTGATGTGACTGGACGCGTTATCGAAGAAGCGACGGGACGCTTCTTTCATAATGACTTAATAGAGGGAATGTCGAGGTCCCTATGTAGGTCGATGTTCCTAATATACCAGGGAGAGTTTGCCGCGGCGCGTAGAACTTTGTTTTGAATTCGCTGAAGGCGATTCAACAATGAGGGAGCTACGTGTGCGAAGACGACACTAGCGTACGTCATGACGGGTCGAATGCAAGCTTTGTAAATTGTCAACTTATTTCTAAGTGACATTTTACTCTTCCTACCTATGAGATGATAAAGCCTGCCTTGGAAGAAGGCAGCTCTGTTCCTGACTGTCCTAATGTGTTGTGCGAACGAAAGTCCCTATCTAAGATGACGCCTAAGTATTTGACCTTCTTCTCCCAGGGGATCGGTTGGCCAAAAAGAGTGATCTGTTTGAGGTCGCGTACTGTGCTTCGGCTAAGTTCTTGGCAGATCTCGCGATGGGCCCCGTGAAAAGAGCATTGCTGCACTTTTCTCGGGGTTCACCTCGATACGCCATTTCCTAAACCAATCTCCTAAGGTGTTAGCGGCAGATTGTAGTACGCGAGAAATGCGACCTTTGTTGCGATCTGAGTAGTAGATAGCGGTGTCGTCCGCAAATAGGGCTAACTGCGCGGCTGCATGTTTCGGAATGTCGTTGACGTACAACGAGAACAAATGGCGATAATACGGAGCCTTGCGGGACTCCGGCTCTAACTGGGTGCGGTGAAGAGAGGGTTCCTTCTACCGGTAGCGAAATGTGCGGTTCGACAAAAAGTCTCGTATGATGCGCACGAGCCTGTCGGGAATGCCTAGCGTGTATAGCTTGAATAATAAGCCGTTATGCCAAACTTTGTCGAAAGCCTTTGCTACGTCGAAAAATAAAGCCCCCGTGGGCACCGGTTTTGGTCTATTGAGACCATCTAGGACATGTTCGGTCAAGCGGTGTACCTGCTGAACGCACGAATGGCCGGCTCTAAAGCCGAATTGTTCGTTGATGAGAAGGCCGTTGGAGAAAACAAAGTTCCTAAGGCGAATAGCTAATAACCGTTCATAAATTTTGCCCATAGTCTTGAGGAGACTAATGGGCCTATAGCTTGTTGGATGTTTGCGGTCTTTCCCTGGTTTCGGGATGCCTATGACAATCGCTTCTTTCCACGCGCTGGGAAATACAGCGTTTGCCATGGCCGCGTTAAAAATGGTTACAAGTAGTAAAATCAAATGCGCGGGTAAGAACTTCAGTACTCGATTGGTGATACCATCGAGGCCTGGAGCCTTACCGGGACGAAATTGCCGAATGATTGTTGTCACTTCGTCGACGGTGGTCGGCGGAAGATCGACATTCAGTGGCAGAGAGGGAGACGCGTAACTTCGCTGTCCACCGTGGCGAGATGGACAGGGTCGACCGGAATTACTAGGACTGCATTGCTCTTCGAGGCTGGCAGCCAGGCACTCTGCCTTGTCGCCGTCCTCGAAGGCAATGGAACTATCGGGCCTAACCAGTGGTGGTGTCGCGGCGATGGTGTCGGATTTTGCCGATCTCGCCAACTTCCAGTAAGCTTGGTGTGAAGGCGAGATTTCCCTAAGTAGGTCGTCCCACTGATCGCCCCGCAGCTCCCTCATGCGCTCCTTGACAGCACGCTGTAAGGAGCGCAAGTGGGCCCTGTGGTGTCAGTGGGATAGGTGTCGTAAGCGCGCGTGGCGGCGTTCTTGGCCCTAAGAGATCCCTAGCATCGTCAGGCAGCCTCCAGCGATGGTAGCCATCACTGGAACTGCCTAGACGATTGAACTATTACCTCTGAGATGTGATTTGTTAGTGAATCGATCGCTCTAGAACGAGACTCAACGTTGTTTACTTAAATAGAGTTAGAGAGGGATGCCGTTATTTGTCTTATATAGCGGTATCCCTTTCTAACTCAATTCAAGTAAGGATCATCGTTGAGTCTCTTTCTGGAATACGGGCCTAAGAGTTCCACGTACTGTAGTTTACACTCCTCAACTTTTACTTAATGTCCCACCATAATAGGCACTTAACATTGTAATATTAAACATATTAAATCAAGTGTTGAGCAAATTGCCTGCAAAAAATTATGATAAAATCTTCTTGGCCTACTTGCTTGTATAATTGACCATCATAAAGTAGTTTTTGTGGGAAATTGGAGCTGAACCAGCAAGGCCATTGAACATGGATATTGCAAGACATCCATTATAGAGGTCCATAAAGTTTTCTTATCGCGGTAGCTATCACATGAGAAATACTAATTTCCTAAGTTGTTCGCCTTAACAAGGACATCATCATCATTATCAGCTCCTTAAACGTCCTACCGACGGGCACGACCCTACCCGTAAGGGTGTTTAGGCCTTTGTCGTCCACGCGAGCCTAGTGCGGGTTGGACGACTTCACGCACAACCTTAGAATATCTTCACGAGGTGCGCAGGTTTCGTCACGGTGTTTTCCTCCACCGTAAGAGAGTCGGGTAACGTACATATCATTTCGAAAATTTGAAAATACATTGGTACGTGACAAGATTTGAACCTCAGTCCTCCCGGTAGGAGGGCAACAGTCCACACCATTAAGCCACCGACGCTCGAATTTAACACGGACATCTACGGCTAATAGCGACAATCTGAAAAACCCTAAACCTCCTGCGGCAGTCGGGAAAAAACGGTCCTCTGCAAGCTATCACACACATCATGGCTATGGGGCTATTGGACCGCTACCACCACATTTGCCCGCACATAGGCCTAGTGTGAGTTCCTGGGCGAACGACTTAACAACCTTTTGCAGCACCGAGGGTCTTTATAATATTTTTTGCCATCCCCTATCCAATCGTTGTAGTTGCTTAATTTCCCGATCGTTAATCAAACGATCAAGCGCCTTGCCACCGAGATCTTGATTGAACAAACTAAAGTTATTTGAATGGTTGTTGGTGGATACTAGAAGCGATATATTTTTTGAAGATAAATCGCTGAGTTTGGTACTATTGGACGGCTTTTCGTATAATTTTAGCAATCAAATAGCATGTAGAGACCCTGTTTGTATTTTGTGGATGTCATACTAAAGGATTCTTAGAACAATAATTATATCTGCCCTCCATTTGCTAAAGCGCCGCTAACTCATGAGCACAATATTTCTATTAAAAACTGAAAAACCCTGTTTAATAGAAAACATGTAAATTGTTTATGTAACATCTGTGTCATCTGGAATGCAATAAATAAATAAAAAATATAAAAAACAACTTCGGATAAGACATCTCTTATATTGCTATTATCATACGGATTTTGCATTGAAAATATTACTAATTGTGTGTATAATGCACAAAAAACTTATCAGCCGAACTAAAAATTGTGCTCGTCAGTTTACAGCGTTTTAGCTAGTGCACGGCAGATATGCCAAAAGCACAGGCATTGTTTGAACTAGTACTAAACTGGACTGTAATTTCTTGTAGGAATGAATAAATAGAAAACTTAGCTCTTGGGTTTTTTGCACTTTGTAATTAAATATACAGTAAATAATGATACGAAAGAACTTGAACTAATTAATATTGTACAATAATAATAGCGTCCTTTTGGTGTGACGTTGATCTTCTTCTTTTTACTTTTCTTTTAGTAGTGTTTTAATTCTATTTGTCCAGAACGAAATAAGCACGAGGAAGTTTGAACAGGCATCAAGAGTCAATCTACTCTGATGGTACTATGCAATAAAGACGATAGCATTACCAGATGCAACTAACGACAATACAACAGCCAGATCACAATCTAGTACGGCTCGATCGCTAAAGCGATTATGTTACTAAGTTGGCGCTCGGTAGCTGTCGTAACCGGTCACGATTATATCTTTTGATATGACATATAAGTGACTTGTAACACACAAGTGACATAGCTAAGTTTATTGTTCGTCTATTTTAATGAAATAACCAGAAATTTCTGATGGTTTTATACCTCGTGATATTTATATTAGAGATTATTGAACTAACACCCTAAAAAATCACCATCAAGGCAAAAACCTTTTGTTTTTGCTCACAAACGGTTGTTAATTTATGTAAGTTTTTTCAAACTCATTCAATAGTTAACTTAAGTTAGTTTTGGTTTTTAAAATACTTACTTACTGTTTCATGCCTATATAAGTATCTTAAATATACTAACGCAAATCTATTACTAGTAGTTAGAAATCTAATAGGAATTTAATTTGTTGGAATTCGGCTACGCCTATCATTCAGGTTTCCTAGGTCTCGTGCGTTTAATACCTAGGCAATTTAATAACAGAGGGTCTAAACATGAAATAGCGTTGAGCGAGAATGACCTACTTAGATCAGGTTTAAGTACCAATTATTATTAGATATTTATTGGTAGAGCGTCGGTGGCTCAATGGTGTGGACTGTCGCCTTCCTACCGGGAGGGCTGAGGTTCAAATCCCGACACGTACCAATGTGTTTTCGAATTTTCGAAAATATATGTACGTTATCCGACGCTCTTACGGTGAAGAAAAACATCGTGAGGAAAACTTCATGCACGCCTGCAAAGAGATTCGAAGGTTGGTCTAATCACCCTACGGGTAGCCCACGGTGGGGACGTTTAATGAGCTGATGATGATGATGATTTATTGGTATACTTTGATACTTATTGCCAGTACTGTTTACAACTGAGCCTTCTATACAATCTATATTTTGGATATCCACGACATACTTCAATCTGAGCTGTTTGTGCCACCAATAGAACATACGATTTCTAGAGTGGAGACCGCGTCTTGGCAAGCGTAGCGTAGGACACCCTCTGGCCTTAGACCGACGACTTGCGAAAGGTCACTGGTGGAGGCCGGATGAGAAAAGTGGAGGACCGGGATATCTGGCGCAAAATGGGGGAGACCTAAATCCAGCAGCGGAAAGCGATAGGTTGAAAAGAGAGTTACGTTTTTGGTAGAGCTGGGCTGAAGGTTGACAAAGGCAATAAAATCACTGTATAATATTCCGGTAAGATACTGTGATTTAACATCATCAACTTAGCAATTGTACTGTCTTACGAAAGGTCGCTGGTGGAAGCTGGTGTAGAAAAACGGAGACAGAGAGAGAATTGCACTCTTATGCACTTATGATCAGGCAGTCCCGGTGGAAGAGTCATAAAAAATATATAATAATAACAATTGACGATTCAAAAGTATCTGTAACAGATTTATTTGAAAAATTTTTTTTCTTTCTGTCACTGTCTACTTAACCGCTACGTCCTTTCATGAAAAAAATGCATAATTGTCAATACTCATTTTAGATCAAAAACTTAAAATTTGTCAACAGTTTTCTCTGAAAACTCTACCGTTATTTCTTGCAACGCCCTAAAGAGACTTTGTTGTAAATAATCTTGATTCACTCTCAAACATCACCTAGACACTTTTCAGTAGTCAAGGCCCATGTTCATGTTAAGCTATGTTAGGCATCAGATAACATAGTACTGATGACATCCACAACGTTTGCGAATCGCAAAATACGCCACATAATGTTGTTAAAACTATAGGGCTGTGACAGTTCAATCTACAACATTATAATCACTTTTTTGATTATTTATTCTACAACTACCTATTCTAAATATCAGGACTTAATAAATTGCGTGATCGCTCTCTTTAACATTTGTGTGTAGAAACAGTCTGTATTGGTCTAGGTGAAGCAAGCAAGTCCAAGCAAACTTGTCGCTTGAATAGGCATGATGACTGGGTTTTGGAATTTGTAAGAACTACATATGTCATATTATTAAACATCTAGGTTAAAAATAACAACGTGCTAACTCTCAGCTCAAAAACTCATGTTTTATGAATTTCTTTAACCTTCAAAATTAGGTCGGCAAGTCCATTTTAAAGTACATTCACCATCAGCTCATTAAACGTCCCCACCGAGGGGCACAAGCCTACCCGTATAGGGTGATTAGGCCTTAGTCGACTACGCGGGCCCAGTGCGGATTGGACGACTTCACACACAACCTTCGAATCTCTTCGCAGACGTGCATGAAGGCTTCCTCACGATGTTTTCCTTCACCGTAAGAGCGTCGGATAACGTACATATAATTTTGAAAATTATAAAACACATTGGTACGTGGCGGGATTTGAACCTCAGCCCTCCCGGTAGGAGGGCAACAGTCCACACCATTAAGCCACCGACGCTCAAAGTACATTAATTGAAAAAAAATTAATGCCATAACACATATTTTTTTTTAAACCAAAATTCCTAAATTAAGCATAACTAACTACTAAGGCATGATGTCATAATTAAGTAGCCATTTTGTTGAAGCTGTTTTGGTAAATTCCATTAATGTGTTTTTAGAATTAGGAACCTCTGTAAGGTTTATTGATAAAGGAGTTTATTTTACCAATGCTGTGTGAGTGTCAGTGGATATTTAATTTAAAATCATAAATATATTTTGAGAACTGTCAACTGCCAACCCTAGATCAGCAGCGCGCCACCTAATGTGGGTTAATGGCGCCCACAATTATCCACACGTACACAACAATACGCATTATTATTACGACCCTGTTCCTTGCAAAAATTCAATGAACTTAATAATCGCGATGACTAAAAAAACAAACATGGCTGCTGCGAACTCGGCCATATGCAACAGTTGCACAGGTTATCTTATGTATCTTTATTAAATATTTAATTAATAGTACTTTAGAGCGTCGGTGGTCCAATAGTGTCTGTTGCCTTCCGGTCTGGAGGGTGCAGGTTTAAATCCCGCCACCAATATATTTTCGAATTTTAGGAATTATAATGTACGTTAATTTGACGCTATTAATATGAAGAACATCGTGAGAAAACCTGCGCACACCTAGGAAGAAGGTAGTGTGTGAAGTCCTTTAAGCAGTCTTATTGAGCCCTTATGGACGACTAAGGCCTATACACCCTTCACGAGTAGGCTCGACATAAAGCGAACTGATGATGATGATAACCTTATTTAATATAGGCAATATTGCTTATAGTATACATATGTATCCAATGCTGCATTTCATAGAATGCGTTCCGCATTTGCAGTCTTTACTTTTATCTTATGTTTATCCTTTCTTCCTGAAATTTAGCAATAAAACAGCTTATTTACCTTAAATAGAATATCTACGTAACTGAGACTATATAGTTAGCCCAATTTAGCCCCGCATTATTGTTTTCCATATTTATTGCGAAATATACAACAATTTAGCCCAAAACTAAGCATTATTAAACAACTAGACAAATGGGAAAAAACTTTTATATTCTCTTCAACCTATCGCAGTCCACTGCTGGACATAAGTCTCCCCATTTTGCGCCAGATATCCCGGTCCTCCGTTTTTCTTATCCAGCCTCCGCAGCAGCGACCTTTCGCAATTCATCGGGTATATTTTATAATTTCGGAATGCGTCCTAGGCTACGCTTCGCTTTTTACGCTTAAAACTCTTCTGCTCCAACTTTCATATTAAACAATGAAAATTCTGAACTGCACAGTAACTGGACTAGAATCATTTGCTATAGTACCCAACATCTCATTCCACCAAATCGATCGTCTCACTTTAACTTACCAACGAAACGAAATCGTGATAAACCGCCATAGAGTGATGAATAATAGAAAACAAATTGCCGTGAAACGATTTAAAGAGGTAACATTTAATAACTTGAATCTATTGTGACCTTTACATAACAGAGGTCATACAAACAAACAATAAGACGGTAACCTACATAAGATATGGCCAATTTGAATGGTCAACCATGCAGCAGTTTTAGCTTTAATAGCAATGAACGAAACAATAGTTATTTTAGCCGTATATTGATGTAGTGTGTGTCTTCGTGGGGACGGCAGAATAGAATACATGTGTCCCCACCCCTACTCTTCCCGAGGGTGTCGTAGGAGCCGACTAAGGGATCTTATACCGGATGGTGGGCAGCAGCGCCATCCTGCGTACTGGTTCACACTGCGGTCACCAACCCGCTGCCCAGCGTGGTGACTACGGGCATTTACCCCTCATGAGAAGCGCCACCAAAGAATCGGCCCCCAGTTCCCGGCAGCCCCACTATTCCCGACCACGGCAGCGGTCGCGGTCACGGTGGGGCGGGGGGTGCGAAGAATCCCCGGGTTACGGTAGGCTGCTACAAAAACTGTACTGGCTACGTACAATGGACGCACGATACGGCTGGACCATCACCTCTCCGAATTAGAAGAAGAGCTAAGTCATATTAACTGGAGCATACTGGGGTTATCTGAAGTCCGAAGAGAGGGAGAGGACACGATGACCCTGGACTCCGGAAACTTGCTCTACTTCCGAGAAGGTGATAGGGTTTCCCAGGTGGTGTTCGGTTTTCTGGTTCACAAGTCCCTTGTCAGCAACGTTGTGGAAATCAGTAGTGTGTCGAACCGGGTAGCGTACCTTGTACTTAAACTCACCGACAGGTACTCCCTGAAGGTGGTACAGGTATATGCGCCGACCTCGTCACACTCTGACGAAGAGGTTGAAGCCGTGTATGAGGATATCTCCAGAGCCATACATGGCACAACTTCGACCTTCTACAATGTTGTTATGGGGGACTTCAACGCTAAAGTGGGAGTACAAGAACGCGGCGAATCGAAAATCGGACTTCATGGATTGGGGCGCAGGAATCACAGGGGGCAGATGCTGGTCAACTTCCTCGAAATGGAGGGGCTCTTCTTGAAGAAGAAGCCTCAGAGAAGATGGACCTGGCAGAGCCCGAACACTGTGACAAGGAACGAGATAGATTTTATTATGGCGGATAAGCGACATATATTTAAAGATGTCTCAGTGGTCAACAGGTTTAAAACCGGTAGTGATCACCGACTTGTCCGAGGCACTTTGAATATATGTTTTCAGCGAACGGTCTCGCTTAATAAAATCTACTCTCAGACCTACGCCGCTCCAAATACACTGGGTCCGAACAGTTCCAATTGGAACTTCAAAATCGATTCGACTCGCTGGAAACCACTGGCGACGTGGATGAGATAACCGACAACGTGGTGAAGCGGTGTGTAACTGGGTCGCAGGCATTTCCCGCCGATGAAACGAGCTAAGTCGTCCAAACTTTCTCCCGAAACCCTGGATTTGATGAGGCTGAGACGCGAGATGCCATCTGCTGCTGTTGCTTCGCCGGAATATCAGGCTCTCTCCAAGCGGATACGAAAACTCGTTCGCAGGGACCTCCGCTGTTTCAATACAAGGTTCATTAAGGACCTTATTGAGCGAACAGGGGCCCAAAGTTTTCCAAAAACCACTTGGGAGAGCCATCTGGTAAGCTTAAGACAGCAGATGGGCAATTGCTGCGACTCGCCCACAGATCCTGGAAGAGGTTGAGAAATTCTATGGACGACTGTATTCATCGAGCGCTCATCAGCCACAGACCGAGGACACCGAAGATCCACGTGCCCCACTAAGGCGCCATTATACGCAGATATCCCGGATATTGACGTTAGCGAGATTAGTGCAGCACTGGAGCAACTTAGAATGGGAGGCCCCGGGATGACGGTATTACGACAGAGCTCCTAAAAGCCGGTGGACAACCCGTCCTTAGGGCATTAGTTGAGCTCTTTAATGCCGTCATCCACCAAGGAACTACACCGGAGGCGTGGTCCAGAAGCGTGTCGTCTTATTCTTCAAGAAGGGTGATAAAACTCTCTTGAAGAATTATAGACCGATAGCGCTTCTGAGCCACGTCTATAAGTTGTTTTCCAGAGTTGTAGCGAACCGTCTCGCCATAAGACGACGAATTCCAACCACCGGAGCAGGCTGGGTTTCGAAAAGGCTACAGCACCGTGGACCACATCCATACTGTTCGGCAGCTTATACAGAAGACCGAAGAGTATAACCAGCCGCTGTGTATGGCATTTGTGGACTACGAGAAAGCCTTCGACTCCATCGAAACCTGGGCTGTTCTGGAGGCTCTGCAGCAGCGATGCGGTATCGACTGGCGATATATCGAGGTGATGAAGTGTCTCTCCAACGCAGCGACGATGACCGTTCAGATCCAAGACCAGCGGACAAGACCCATCCAATTGCGTCGTGGTGTGAGACAGGGGGATGTTATATCCCCGAAACTGTTTACAAACGCATTGGAGGATGTCTTCAAGACCCTGGACTGGTCTGAACGAGGCGTCAACGTCAATGGAGAGTATATTTCTCATCTGCGCTTTGCTGACGATATCGTCATCGTTGCAGAGTCATCGGAAGAGCTTGCTGAGATGTTGAATAGCCTAAATGAATCCTCCCGACGAGTTGGGCTTGGCATGAATTTGGACAAGACGAAAGTCATGTTCAATGACCATGTCATGCCACAACCGATATGCGTCGATGGCATCCTTCTCGAAGTTGTGCAAGAATACGTTTACTTGGGCCAAACCATCCAACTTGGCCGGTCACAATTTCGAGAGGGAAGCTAGTAGGAGGATTCAGTTGGGCTGGGCGGCATTCGGCAAGTTACGTCAGGTCTTCACGTCGACGATTCCGCAATGCTTAAAGACAAAAGTCTTTGAGCAATGCGTCCTACCCGTACTTACATACGCAGCTGAGACATGGACACTGACTGCGGGATTGGTTCACAAGTTCAAAGTCACTCAACGCGCAATGGAGCGAGCTATGCTGGGTCTCTCTTAGGGATAAGATCAGAAATGATTTAATCCGTAAGAGAACTAAAGTTACCGACATAGCCCGCCGGATCAGCAAGTTGAAGTGGCAGTGGGCTGGTCACGTATGTCGCAGAACCGATGGCCGTTGGAGCAGACGAGTTCTGGAGTGGAGACCGCGTCTCGGCAAGCGTAGCGTAGGACGCCCTCCGGCCGATGGACCGACGACTTGCGAAAGGTCGCTGGTGGAGCTGGATGAGGAAAGCGGAGGACCGGGATATCTGGCGCGAAATGGGGAGACCTATGTCCAGCAGTGGATGCGATAGGTTGAAATAGGATGATGTAGTTAAATGTTTAATAATAAGTTATGGTTATGACATAAAATTCGTCATTGTTTTTACTATTAAACCAATACAACAAAAAAAGGTGGACCTGACGGAGGTGAGATGTATTGATATACTTATATTTTTTTATTTTAAGCATTGCTTACTTTTAGTTAACATAATAAAACTTAGGTTTTTATAATTGGAGTGATAGTGTGCAAATAGCATAGGAAAAATATTTAAATATATATTTATCGATGAACGTTGCCAGCCACGGTCTAAAATAGGAGAGACATCATAAAGAGCTTTAGTCAGCACCATGTTGTTTTTAAATCTACGCGCTACCAATCAAGCAGCGTTTTAAACAATAACAAACTATAACTTTACCACAAAGGCTGTAATATTGAATAGCCAATTAGATTCGTAATGAAGAATAATAAGAATAATAATAAGCTGGACATTACAGTTTTAATATAACAAATAATATATAATATAACAAATCTGTGTTTATATTAGATGTTGCCATACCAAATACACATAACCTTCAAGCATCAATTTCGGAGAAAGTTTCAAAATATGGAGACCTTGCCATAGAATTAAAAACCCAATGGCATGTACAACATATATATATATATATATATATATATATATATATATATATATATATATAGTGTGTGTGTGTGTGTGTATATATATCACTCCTATTGTTATATCATACACCGGGATAATTCCGAATAGTATGAATAAAAGTCTGGGAACCCTCAATATACCCTCTACTGTTATATACACACTACAAAAAGCCACAATTTTAAACACATGTCGCATAACACGGAAATTTCTTTCATCAGGTCTCACAGAATCAGCTATCCACGCTATTACGCTTGATTAAGGTCCGCGTAACAGAATACGTACTCACTTATATAAGTAGAGAATTCTAAGACTACAAAGAAATAATAATAATAATCTTTATTGCACAAAGAAAAAGAAAAACACAATACACGGAGGAACCACTATTTAAAATTTCAAAATGCAAAATAAATAAATATCCACAGACATTGACACGGCGCCATCTAGCCCCAATCTAAGCACTCGCCTGTAATATGGGTACCAAACAACGGATAAACATACTTAAATATACTTTTTTAAAATACATAAATATTATACATAGAAAACACCCAGACCATTAAAAACAGACATGTTCATGCACCCAAATGTTTGTACTGTCCGGGAATATAATAAAAACCAAACGTCAAACCTACCGCAAGATATGTTATCGATACATCAAGCAATTTCTGGCAGAACAGCCATGGCGTGAGTTAAGGTTGACTGGGAACTGTGAGATTGATGCCATTGAAGGTAATACGAGATAATGTATCTGACAAATTACGGCAAGTACAGTCGCGTGGAAAACTTGTTAATCTTTGTTAAACGCATACGTTAAGTTATAACAAGTTATAACTTGTGGTAATTTAATGGTTGTTCGTGATGGTGGTATGGCGAATATATGGTCTAAGAGTCGCGAGGATAACTGTACCTGCAAACAATTTATGTTCTGTTGCCTTCCCGCGAAAAGTCCTTGGTGTAAGAAGGTATTTTTTATTAACGATATAAGTCAGCATCTGCAATTAGCTTGATAGTAAGTGGACACAGTTTTCTTTCTCCTCCTCGTAAATCAGCTTACTTAGGTTCGTGATTGTCTACACCTGCTCGTAAATTTTACTGAGGGCCGTGATTGCCTATTGAACGACGATCATCTTTACTACAGTTGACTTTGCCAGTATTATGGTGGGGACGCAATAAGACAATAATCACTCTGAATACGATTGATAATTCATCATCATCAGCTCATTAAACGTCCCCACCGAGGGGCTCGAGCCTACCCGTATAGGGTGATTAGGCCTTAGTCGTCCACGCGGGCCCAGTGCGGATTGGACGACTTCACACAAAACCTTCGAATCTCTTCGCAGGCGTGCATGAAGGTTTCCAAACGATGTTTTCCTTCACCGTAAGAGCGTCGGATAACGTACATATATTTTTCGAAAATTCGAAAATACATTGGTACGTGTCGGGATTTGAACCTCAGCCCTCCCGGTAGGAAGGCGACAGTCCGCACCACTGAGCCACCGACGCTCTAATTGATAATTAATAACGATTAATTATCAATATACAACAACCTCAAACATCTCACGTAGATATGTACTCGTATGTTTACTAGGTGTTAAACTCTGTACCGAGCCGTTTAGGTAGGTACCACCGCAGTGCCAGATGTCGTCTCGTAAAATAAGACTACTGTGTTTCGGAATGGGGCACTGTAAATAGTAAAATTATCGGGTTTAAGAGACCTACCATCTGTCACCGTGGGTGACGGGCGCAGTACAGTGTTGACGGAAGAAAATGACTACATGTTGTTATTGATTTCGTTTAACACTGCATCTATCATGGATAGGCGTATCACTTATCACTAAGTGTGCGAACTGACCTGACCCGTTCACTTATGACATAAAAACTGTCGTTTACTGATCCCTTGTTGCTCTCCTTGGAAGAGTCAAGTGACGATTAAAGAACGTACACTACCACTGCAGTGTACAGTCGTTCCTATACAGCATGGCTATAGGGAGGTATAGTATTTTCATCACGTAGACCTGCATGTTGCATCAATGCGGTTTGGTGGGTGTTAGCCAATGTCACCCTAAATCTACGCCTGGATTGGGCACTGCCATTCGCCATTGCCGTTAGTCCTAGATACTGGCAGGGCTAGAGGCTTAGCAAGCTTGTCATAGCACGGGGAGACTCTTGATTTTTCACTGAGATTTAATAAAACGATAAAGTAAACTAAGGCTGCTTTTAATTCCACACGGATAAAGTCGCGGGCACAGCAAATGGTTTATAAATTTAATGCAAAGAAAACTGCCAACACTACCCGGAAAATTTATGTTTTCTTAACATGTGCAGTTCTTTGTTCTCGAAGTTTGTACCGATCAAGATCTCGTTTGTTGCGCTTCGCAGCTTTATAATTGGTCCTCACAAAGAATGCCTTGGAGTCCCGCAACAGCCTTTAGAAAGTGAAGCTTTTGTAGAGTTTATTTAACAATGAGTTAAAACGGTTCTTATATTATGAAAACTCTGAAATATAAAGACCTATTTAACTGTAATTCCTTAGATAACGGTTATAATCGCTTTATTACAGAATTTTAGTGCAAAACAGACATTTAATTAGTTTTACATTATTTATTATAGGTAATGTAGAAAAACTAATTCAAATGTATACTTACATATAGGTATCTCTATCTATTGTACCGAAATATTGATATTAAATAGATTTTCCAGCTATTTTTCTATGAGTTGAATTTGATTATTATTACAGTATTTCTATAAACGTAATATCATTGGATATGTCTTACTATGAATGTATTCCACATTCTATATAATGAGACCAATCGTGAATTATTTGGTGACGTGGTATGCAGTTCACTCACGATTGTACAAGGTGAATAAGAAAGATATAGCAGACATAATATCACTGCAATACTAGGGCAACCACTTGCCTCTTGGCATTTGATTTAGTATGCCTAGGCCATAACATTGTTTGGGAGGAGATTGATACAACTTATTGTGTAGTCAGAGATTGTTGATTTCGAAGTTGTGTCATTTACATAAAGCTCGCTTTTATATACGACGACATGCGAAAGGTCGCTGGTAGAGGCTGGACAATTAAACCGGAGGACTAGGATATAGGGTACAGAATGGAGGAGACCATTGTCCAGTAGTGGACAGAAAAGGAAATCATTTTTATAAATCTCATTTTTCTTATAGGCTGAGCGTTGTGAGATTTGGGGGTCGAGGGATAAAATCCCACGGGAAGACCGCAAACGAATGTCACTTTGTCAGTTATTTAACCGGTTATTGTCTGAAAAGAAAGATGATTTTATGTTTTGGACCTATGAAATCATGTTATGAAATCAGTCCTGACTACCATTATAGAATGATAGTCCGCAACGCAAATCTGCATTGGGTCTGCGTTGAAAGTTATGGCAGTATTGGTATGAGTTGCAAACATTTATATGCTTGAACATGTCTGTTTGTATTGGTATGAGTGTTTTCTATGTATAATATGTATGTATTCCCTAAAAATATGTATAAAAGTATATTCATACGATGTTTAGTACCTATATTACAGGCTAAAAGATAAGTTTGGGACTAGATGGCGCTGTGTGAATGTCAGTGGATATTTATTTATTATTTAATCTCCCCAAAGCCATGCGGTGGAATGCCTGTGCGCTTCAGAAGGACGTTATAGGCTGGTTTATTTTCATATCGCTTTAATTTTATATACTTTTAAAGAACACAATTACCTGTTTAAATTTAAAACAAAAACAAGTAACGGAATAGAAAGCGCACAGCGAGATAGGCTCTATACGGCTTAGGAACAATGGTGAGCAGTGTACTAGACTAGGGTTAGTTATAGATTTACCTTTGCTTTCACTAAGGCTTTATACGTAGTCAACTTCTATGAAATAGCATTACAACATGTTTAAGTGTGGAACTACGGAGATTAGAATGCAAAAATCTGTTTTGAGCCATTTCAAGTATTTTCTATTAATAAACTCGAACTATTCAAGTTAATATTTTACAGATATATACTTTTGAATAGATAATTGTTATTATTATATAATTATGATGGCTCTACCACCTGTTCGGAAATAGTAGAATCTTTGAGATAAGACAGCAATATACTCGCTGATCAATCTTTTAAACTTTTTATGATAAAAAATATTACGTGTTATTTCGTTTCCAGGTTTCGTTTTAAGCTATCTACTAGTTCCAAGTGCATAGAATTAGATACAACTTAATAGAAAGCGACATAATATTTAAAAGCCATATTTTGGCGCTTAGATACTTTTGCGACGCTTCAAGAAAAAATATTTCTGTCGTAACATCAGACTTACTTTAGCTATTAAAAGTAGGTCAAGTCTTCGCATTTACGAATAAGGGAATCCTCTACCAAACGTTATGTTTCACGTAAGTCGGACAAAACTAGCAGCACCATCATTCAGCCAAAAGTTTCCCCATCCCCAATTCCGCGAACGCGAATCAATAAGCGGCCATTGCGCAACAAGCGCTCAGACCGTGTCGGCCCATCATTGTATTCAAAACATTAAGATGGGCACATCGAAACGATTCCACACTTTCGCGCTTCACTCAGCATTTTGTAGGGCTGTCCAATAGTTTATTTCACAAAAAAATGTTTTCATGAAAACACAATCTAATCGTAATATATTTAACGCAAAAGGGACTGATTACTGAATGACTGACTACCATTGTGATCTCATTCATAGCCCAAACAATTGGACTGAAAGGGCTGAATTTTTTAGCATCCGCTAAGAAATTATTTTAAATAAGTGTACCCCTAAGAGGATAAAATAGGGGATGAAAAATTTGTATAAAAACTGTGTCAATTTTAAACCGATCGGGCTGAAACTTTGCATGCATAAAGCTACTATGACGTAGGCATCCCCGTAAGAAATTTTGATAAAATCCACCACTAAGTGTATAAAATAGCAGCCGTGGTCAAAAGCTAGTTGTTATAAAAAAAATAATCGTTATAGAAAAATATTTGCAACAATTCTACACTCCCGCTCTTCACATTTAAGAGCGTTGGTGGCAAATGGTGTGTGTGTGACTGTCGCCCTCCTACCGGGAGGGCTGAGGTTCAAATCCCGACACGTACCAATGTGTTTTCGAATTTTCGAAGATATATGTACGTTATCCGACACTCTTAGGAAAGCACCGTGAGGAAACCTTCATGCACGCCTGCGAAGAGATTCAAAGGTTGTGTGTGAAGTCGTCCAATCCGCACTGGGCCCGCGTGGACGACTAAGGCCTAATCATCCTATACGGGTAGGCTCGTGCCCCTCGGTGGGGACGTCTACTGAGTTGATGATGATGATGCTCTTCACTCAGCATTTTGAAGGGTTGTCCAATGACAATGTGTATAGAAAATGATGAAAGGGTACACAAGTTTTGGAAACAAAAACAAGCTTTGCTGCACGTGGTTACTAACTACTAGTTTGCCAAAGATGGTCTTGATATCTCCACCGGGCTATTGGCAAGCGTAGAGGCACTAAGATCCGGTCGTTGAATCTTTCAGGGACACAGTTTAGTACCATTACTGTGGTAGTAATGGTACCTACATAGAAAAGGAAATATCTCATTGTCTTATTCATCATCATGTTATATTTTCTAGAGACGCGGTCTCGCTACAATGTCTTTAAGAGCAAATAATTTTTACAAGTGACAACCCTAGTGAAAGATTAACAGAAAATTGGTTAATCCCACAAAGAAAGCAGACGAACTTACGAAATTTGCCTCATAATGATGCTGATGACGGTAAAAGTGGTATAATGACTTGACAGAGCCCGTAATTAGTCGGTAGCTTAGAGTCAGGTAATCTTCAACAGTAATGGATTACAGCTGTCACTATAATGCGCTTGAAATAAACAAGAATAAAATATAATACGAAGAAACTAGTGTAAACATAAAAATTAGTAAAAGACAAAAATTAGTTCAAGGTTCTTCGAATTAATTATATTGTATCAGAGCCAAAGTTCAAGTCTTACTCTGAGACACCCTAAATCAGTTGCATAACTTCTTAAGGCTGAGAGCAATCTGCGCTCGCTACTTCCCCGGTGAAGCTGTGAAGGCCATCAGGAGAGAACTGGGAATCAAAAACTCTGGTCTTAACACAATGATTATTCGGAATTTTATTTTTATAAATAAATAAAGCTCACGCCTTGGTCCCAGAGGGGTAGGCACAGATGATGGAACGCCACTTTGCGAAGTCCTGACATACTTCCTTAGCTTCACATCCATCAATCTTTTCATACAAGCTCTTTTATTCCTTTTACTTGGGACCCCAGCCTTCTTAAGGACTTGACCAATTTGGTCAAGGTCAGTCCTTCTGGGTCGTCCCCTGCTCGTGTATCCTTCCACAATTCGCATTCGCACAATGTACCTGCTTTGCTATTCTCCTTTCACTCATGCGCTCCAAGTGTCCATACCATCCTAACATACTAATTATTTTTATATTATCTGTTTATTTTTTGTATTTGGAGGCATAATAATGTAGCAGTTATACTGAAATTTAAATAAGAAGGTCTTAACTTAATATTCTGGATACTACTACATATATCAAGCTTATTGTTTCTAAATAATGTTATGAGAATGAAAACATACGTATATTTTCTCTCCTCATCTATTTAGGTATCTACCAATCGATAAGTCATTGAATGTAAATTGCTTAGTGCAAAAAACACCATTGAATAGGGTTTTGCAAAAAGCAAGATCCCTAGTCAATACAAAGAGTGTGCCTAATCACAAATTAAACAATACCTGTTACTTTGACTATACTGCTTAAAATATAAGCAGAAGCGTGTAAGCTTAGAGTTTTATAAATGGGAACTCGTGCATAAGGTCTTCCGCATGAGTAACTAAATCTGATCTACTTTAACAGTGTGTGTTGTTTTTATTGCTTAATGGTGAGATAAGCAGGGAAATACTGGATACTGTGACTTGACAAAAAGTTTCTCTAGTTAAATTCCACCTTGAAGATCTCTCTCTCTCTTCTTTAGCCTATTATTACTACTAGGTAGACTCGGTACTGAGTCATCTAGGTAGGTACCACCGTAGTGCAAAATATTTTCCCGTCAAATAGAAGTACTTTGCACTTTCGGAATGAGGGCACTAGTATAAGAGACCTGACATCTGTCGTCTCGGCGACGGGCGCAGGGCCGTGTTGACGGAAAATAATGACTACCTGCTGTTATTGGTTTCCTTCAACAATTCTTCTGTCATGGTAAGCGTATCACTTACCACCAGTAGAGCAAGGTGACCGTACCGTTTACTTACATTAAAAAACCTTTCGCAGTCCATCTCCTGGATGTTGGTCTCCCCATTCTGCGCAAGATATTCCGCTCCTCCGCTTTTCGCTTTATGTAAATAGCCCCATTCTGATATTATTAATTCTGGAAATGCATGCTGAACTACTGCTATTTGCTTTAATTCTGAAACCGTCAACGACGACAAATCAGGCATTACTCCGGTTATAATGAGTCAACTTATTATGACCATGTCAAAAAATAATACCAGAATTACATTGCATAGAATGATGTGTTCTCTACCTACCCATAAATGATAAATGCATGGTGGTATGTTTTAATAATAAATAAATATCCATTGACAATCTCAAGTCGCCATCTAGCCCCAAACTAAGCAAAAGCCTGTTATATGCATACAAAACAAAAGAAAAACATACGTTTTTCTTTGTTCAACATACATTTTATACAAAGAAACACCCATACGAATACAAACAGGTTTATGTTCATGCACACAAATGTTTATTCTGCCCGGGGATCGAACCCGGAACCCTTGGTGTAGTAGCCGACGTCTCGACCTTTACACCACATGGGTCTTCAAATACCTCATACACTTAAAAGAACACGTCAAGTGTGTCACAAATTTTATCGCTCAAATCCTATAACTTGATAACCACAAGATCCGATTAATCGCCCGCCCCGTGCGAAACCATCCATTGTCAAAATTTAGTGTCGAGGCTGCTTCTCATAATACCAATGACATACAAACAATAGTTTGTTGCCTGTAATTAGCAGAGCCAAGGTTAATGAAAATCAAGTTCTCTGGACACACTTCCTAGTTTTTAATATCATGAAGTGATCGAGTCGGTCAGTTCGCTCACCTAATGGTATTCATCTACCATCAAGTGAGGTTCCTGACGATAACAGAGTTGTATTGGAAGAAATAAATAACTGTATAAAGTAAATTCATCATCAGCAAATTAAACGATTCCCGTAAATGGTCGACTTCACACAACCTTTGAATCTCTTCGAAGGTTTCCTCACGATATTTTTCTGAAACGTACGTACATTTTTGAAAATTCGAAAACACACTGGTACCTACGTGGCGGGATTTGAACCTGCACCCTCCAGATAGGAAGGCAACAGTCCATACCATTGAGCCACCGACGCTATTGTACAGAGTAAATATTGTTCATTAATCCGACTACAATCTTATCTTTAAGATTGATAAATATTCACACTCAAAACCCTAGATTAAAGCAATGGAGAGTGGGAACTGAACCTTTAACTTCCGAGATAAGAAGAGATCTTTAAAATAATTAGTTTTTATTTGTTACAGGAACACTCAAAACAGTTATTAGACCACTTGACAGAGTCTGAAAAGATATTCTTTTTCGGTACTAATCCTACAGGTAAGAATAGAAATCTATATTTTTATATTATAAAAAACTATGTGTATACATCTAGAAAACCTTCTTTTTGAAGGAGTATAATAATAATAATAAATTACTTCATTTCTCATCATTCAAGAAAAAAACACAATTTAATATTTATCATTGGAGAATATGGCGGGCTGACACCTGAACTAGGTTCCTGTATCTCAGGTTGTCAACCTTCCACACCGTAGGCATCCTCTACAATCAAAATAATCATGCTTTTACTTTGTTACGTGTTATAGGCCGAATAGTGTTACCGCCGGTATAGTAATGTACTGATCCCGTGACTTACGAACGCCATGATAAAAGTTAGAAACAAAACTGTGATAATTTAGAGTCACTGATGTAAAAAAGCGGCAGTGGCCACTTATTATCAGTTGTGCTGTCTGTCAGTCGGAAGCTAATTAAAAAAATATATCTAAGTGGTGGACTCGATAATGAGTCGTCTAGGTAGGTACCACCGCAGTGCCAGATATTGTCCCGTGAAACAGGAGTGTTATGCACCTTTGCGTTTCGGGATGAGGGCACTGTAGCTAGTGAAATTACCGGGTATAAGAGACCTAACATCTGTGTCTCTGGTGTCGGGCGCAGTGCGGCATTGACGGAGAAAAATAACTGTTATCAGGTCTCCTTTATTGCTGCTTTGTCATGGTCAGGCGTATCACTTACCATCAGGTGAGCGTCCAGACCGTCCTGTACACTTATAACATAAAAAGGCATTAATTAAAATATTGACGGCTTAGCACATTACCCTTTTTATTGTCCACAGATGCTCAATTCGAGATAGCTCATCTTAAACAACCGAAACGTAGAAAACGCGCCTTGTACCATGAAGACCATGACGTGGCAGTCCTTAAAAAGCACCTTGATGTAAAGTTAAGTCCTAGACACAGTTTCCTAGATCCCCAGTTCCTGCTGATGAGAAGGTGGTCCAACAGCACTGAAGCTGTTCTAGACCAGCACAACGATGAAGAGTTGGACCTTTGTTACTATAGAAGTGATAATGCAGCTTTGTTTATATGTGATGATGTGGTAAGTTTTACACATGTTTATAATACTAATGACCACTAATTAAATCATGTAAATCGTAGGAAAGTAGAACATTAAATGGGAGGAACCAACGTCCAGCAAAGGACTGCAATAAGTTCAAAACGTTCTCTGCATTAAATAAAAATAAAATATAGTTAATTAGTCATAACACACTTACTTTACTTCTTAATTAAAAATACAACAAGACGATATAAGTATTTTGCGGAATAAGGCCTAAGCCAGATTGTAGAAGCCTAATTGAAAAGGGATTGAGACATAAGTGATCTGCTGATAAGCGCCGAGCCTGCACCACCAGTTTTTATACCAGTCTTTTTTAAGTATTTGGAAGACCCTTACGAGTAATATATTATATGTTTAATGTAGTAATTATTCTATTTCAACAGATTAATTGATGTAAATAAAATAAATCAAAAGCTTTCCAATTTTATTGTTAATTTTTGTTACAGAGAGGTTTAGTCAAATCTAACAACAGTTTTTACTTTATACATCCACTGCCAGAAAGGTTTCACAAAAATGACTCTAAAGCACATATAATAGTTAAGCGTAACACAAATAAAGTCGATATAGATAATGATGAGAATGACACGTGCATAGAAAGAGAAGACCTAAATACCTCTAATACGCCACAGTTTGCTCGCACGTGGACTAAGCACAGAAGAAAAAGAGATACCCAACGTCACTTCGACGTTCAAAATAATACCTTAGAAGACTTTAAATTGAATCTAGATCATAGGAATAGAACTATTGGTGCTTTTGTAAAGAAACTAGTAACAGATACTAAGAGACAGAAGAGGGCGATAATGCCAGCTGTGTTTGTGGAGACAGCCGTATTCGTTGATAGAGATTTATACAAACATATGACAGTTAATTTTCCAAAAGACACAGAGAGAGAGTTGGTAAGATTTGTGCTAGCTATGATCAATGCTGTACAGTTATTGTATCATGATACTTCTCTTGGAAGACCAGTAAACTTTATTTTGAAGAGATTGGAGATACTGCATGAAGATCCTGCAAATTTGAAAAGACCACACGATATTGATAGATTTTTGAGTAATTTCTGCACGTGGCAACGTCTGGAGAATCCGCCTGGCGATAGTGATCCATTACATTGGGACCACGCGTTGATTTTGACTGGATTAGATTTGTATGTAGTTAATAAAAACGGCAAAGTTAGCAGTCAAGTTGTTGGTAAGTAAAATTATATTTGACTTAATTTTTAGGCTGGTATATCGTAACATAAGTAATGCATGACCAATAATTTCTAGATGTTTAGCTACTTAATATGTAAGTGATTAATACTACCTTGCTATAAATCCATTAAATATACAGAAGCTAATAGAGAATATTTATTCCGATAGTTATTTTACAGTGCTCCATTTTGTTTCATTCTGTGTTTAATAGATTTATTTTTCATGCACACTTTTAAGAAGACAAATATTGTCAATTTGTTATTTAATAAAACGTGAGTAGCTTCATTTGTATACTCCTCTATATTATTAATGTCATATCTCATTATATTAAGTAGGTAACTATCATGCTTTAAACAAAAAAAAGACAGGAATAAGACGAAAAGAATAACGCAAAATTTAAAATTGAAGCAAACTTGTATACGTCAACACTTGCACATAGTTTTGAGTTTTGTAATTCTTGACGCTCTCGAAACGATCACAATCGCTGTTTAATGTTCTATGTCTAATGGAGGAGGTCTATCTTAGCCATGTCGACGTTGTCGTGAGTTACAATAACTCAACTTTGATTAGGAAAGCCTTACTAATCCGTTGACAGATGCAATATCTAGTGATTTCGTGTGTTAGGCGAGCTTAAGTGTGAAATTTGTTTCTTAATTTATAACAATTTAGGTGTATTCTAGAATTTTATTTATGTATTTTTGAAAAAAAAATTCAACCCCATCTACTTGAAATGTATCATGCAGTCCAACAAATGAAACTTGAGTGACCTATTTGCAAAATACTAATCATTACTTACAATAGGAAATTATCATCAACTAAGTGCCCTCACTCTAGCACAAGGATCTTTCTGCTAGTGAATTTCAATTTGGTAAAACGGGTCATCGGGATCATAGTTGTATGAGAGAAATCCCCATCAGAATCCTGATTATTTCTCATCCTCATGTTTTTAATTCCAGGGCTCGCCCCCGTAGCTGGTATGTGCACAGTAACTAGTAGCTGCACAGTAAATGAAGGACGCCATTTTGAAAGCGTATACGTGGTAGCTCATGAAATTGGACACAAGTTAGTATACATAAAAAACGTCCCTTTGCAACCCTTCCGACACAGCATGGGAAGATGAGCCGTTATCTAGGTGTCCCGATTTTCAGGAGTCTGAGGGTGTCCCGATTAATTAAAGAAGAAAATCAGATGTTTCATTAAAAGATATATAGGTATATTTACGCACTAAACTTTTACTAATTACATCAATTCAAAATGGCACATGATCGGCGTCACATCACTTTTTTATTGTTTCCTGTCCCGAATCCCAATTTTTTGGCTTCGTGTCCCGATTTAATACTAATCGGACCTGGCGACACTATTAACTACTCACAATACGAGCCCAATTTCTTACAACCATCTCAATACTGAAATCATCTTAAGATGCCGTATATGCTTACGTCAAACCAAGACGTGTCTATTGAAAACCCAATAAGCTCGAGAAAGTATTTTAGGATCACATCTGATGAATGAACATTATGATGGTTGCTTAACTTGCAAGATCGTCAACACAGCGCGTTAACCACAATAGTATCGAGTAGAGATTCATCAGCACTAGACTATAACGTCCTACTACAGGGCACGGGCCTTCACACACAGCTTAGCTATGAGAGATTGAACCGTACCTATTGACTTTGATTCCGCATTGAAGTTTCTGGTGTACTTTTAGTGGAATTAGCCCAACTAGCGTAGGACAGTCTCTGGCCTGATGGAGCGACGACAACGAGCTTGCAAAATTTCTTGAAAAAGGTGAGGGTCTGGTGCTAAATGGGGCAGACCGAATGGCCTAGCAGTGGTCTATGATAAATCGAGAAAAGGGTGTGACATATGGACGGACAGACAGACTTGACGAACCTATAAGGGTTCCGCTTTTTGCCATTTGGCACCGGAACCCTAAAAAAGTACAGCGAAATATGAGCTTGGTTTAATACCACTAACTTGTGAAACCTGACTTGCAGCCTGGGGATGCGTCACGACGGACCTCAAGCAGACAATGGCTGCGACCCCAGCGCGTACATCATGAGTCCAACATTGGGCAGCGGGAAGATTACCTGGTCGCAGTGCAGCAAGAACTACCTGCAGAAGTTTCTCGAGTGAGTCATTTTAGGAGTATGTTTGCAACAACTTTCAGAGCAGAGTGTACCAAGAGGTATTCCATCTCCTCAGTTGTTTACTCCTGACAATATGGTAAGGGCGTATAAAGGTGAGGATACGTGTCAGCCTCTGCAGCAGCATCCTGACAATATCTCTCTATTTTTGCCGGTTTTCTGGGTAACGACAACACACAGAATTGGTTTTTGTGTGGTGGTTTTATCATGATTGAGTAGCTGATCTATCTGCGAGACAGCTCTGCCATTGTTTTTATAGTGACGATTTTAATAAAATTGTGTAGGCGATCGATCCTAGATCTTTTGGTGTTAACCAGACCCTGTAGGTACCTCAGGTATCACGTGCGATTTAAAAAGTATTTTTAAATAAATTCAAATCTTTATATGTTTTTACACTTTATAACAAATATGCACGTAGTATGTCCAGGCTCCAATAATTTTGGAACCTGGGTTTATACAATATGTAAGGTAAACATGCAACATACAATATTTATATTTATCAACACGTTCCCCGACTATCTGTTATGTCCGTATGTAAAAGTATTAAAATGTGATCATTACAATTTAAGCACGATCCAGTCAAGATGTCTGCTAGATCACGGCAACTCAGCAGGACAGTTGGACCACAGCGCCGAAGGAATACTGCCAGGGGAGAGATTCGATGCTGATCAGCAGTGTGAGTAGAAATAGTTTTATTCAATGAATATGTATACAGAGCTTGAAACTAAGTAATAAACAGATTTATCATATAAGGAAAATTTAAAATATAACAATTAAGTATAGACTTTTGCGGTTCGCTTCGCTAAGGATTTCTAGCGGTTTCCCTGCACTTATTTCCACATAGGTATTAACAAACTTGGAGTCAAAAAGTCAATAGACATTTCTGGGTAAATATGTGCAAGCATTGGCCTCATCATCGATTATCCATTTTAAATAGGTAAATTAAAGATCCATAGACATTTACACAATGCTATTCTGCTCCAAATTCACTAAAAATACCGTTGAACTATCAGAAACGAAGCAACATTTAATTATAGATGCTGTTTTTATTAGTTAACATGTTTAATAGATATAGTTAATACCAAGTTCAATAAAAACAGATATCTTTTACACAAAAGTACCTATGATAGAGCCATCTGAACTGTTCACCAGTTATGACCCTAAAGCCCTGGTGTATAACTCTAAACATGTTTTGTGACTTTTTTGTACCAGGTATGCTAAAATACGGCCGAGGGAGTCGCCACTCCGCTGCTCAGAATCTGGAAGACATATGTAGAGACCTCCACTGCCAAAGGGAGCGATATACCTGGACGTCACATCCAGCACTTGAAGGCACCAAGTGCGGCGAAGATATGGTAAGTTGTTTTTATTGTCTGGTTTTTCGAGGGCTATTGATATTATTTTTTTGTCTAATTAACTACTGCTGTTAGCTACAGATGGACTTTACAGTTTGACCAGACAAATGGCGAGCACAGATGGCGCAGCCTTAATCTTACACAGACCTGTAGATATAATATCTGTGCCTGTAGTTACCTCGACCTGGATTTTTTAAATCGGTCCTCTGTTATAGATTATCCAAAAGTATTGCACATTCCAAATAATTCAAGATTTTATTAAAATCATTTGGGCATAAGAGCAATCATTGAGCAGCGTCGGTGGCTCAATGGTGTGGACTGTCGCTTTCCTACCGGGAGGGTTGAGGTTCAAATCCCGCCACGTACATACCAATGTGTTTTTGAATTTTCGAAAAATATATGAACGTTATCCGACGCTTTTACGGTGAAGGAAATCATAGTGAGTAAAACCTGCGCACGCCTGCGAAGAGATTCAAAGGTTGTGCGTGAAGTCGTTCAACCCGCACTGGGCCCGCGTGGACGACTAAGGCCTAATCACCCTATACGGGTAGGCTCGTGCCCCTCGGTGGGGACGTTTAATGAGCTGATAATGATGAAATATATACAAATATGATTAAAAATATATATACTTGCGTGCAAGTAAATCGACTCAAGCCTCAAGTGCGCATAAAAAGTAATATAACTAAAAAATTACTTATTTTACCTCTATATAATGTTTTACATAATTAAAGCCTAGTAATTAGGCTTTCAAATAGTAGCATAATATCAGTAATTTAAATAAACACTTGTACTTAGAATGCAACTGAACGCAACCTCCCGTAAACTGCTCTGCGCTCTATTCATAACTTACGCGACACAACCCCCTATAAAACCCCCTGTAATCGTTTTTTTCTTATCAGTCGCTCATTAGACGTTGACCTGAACACATCTCTGCGAATTAAAGCCGTCATTTGAAGAAAATTATGGATACAACACCTGAAGAAGTCGCTCGTCGTTTGAATATGAGTCAGTCCGCTGTCTCGAGAGTATACAGAAGGTTTCAAGAGACTGGTGCCTTCACTCGGAGGCCTAATACCAGCCGACGCCGGTGCACCTCGGAGCGTGACGACCGGTTTTTGGTCTCGACCTCTCTCCGAAATCGACACCTTACCGGCGTAGATGTGCAGCAGGAGCTACGTCAAGTTCGCGGGGTGACTGTCAGTCAGTGGACAGTTAGAAGAAGGTTGAAAGAAGCTAACCTTACTCCGAAAAGACCCGCTGGCCCGAAGTTGACCACAGCTCAACGTCAAGCACGCCTTCACTTTGCTCGAGAACATTTGGATTGGAGCATAGAGCAATGGCAGTCAGTCCTGTTCACAGATGAGACGAGGATGTGTCTCCATGGCAGCGACAGGAGAGGTCGGGTATACCGTCGTCCCGGTGAACGGTTTTCACAGTGCTGCTTTGTGGAAACCGTTGCATATGGTGGCGGATCTTGCATGATGTGGGCTGGAATTTCCTTAGAAGCAAAACGACCTTGTTTTCGTTCCTGGGGAGGCGGGGAGGAGGTCTGACCAGTGATCGTTACATTGAAAATGTTCTACTGGATCAAGTTGTCCCTTATCAAGGCTTTATTGGGGAAAATTTCATCTTGATGCATGACAATGCCCGATGTCACACTGCTCGGGCCACACGTGATTTCCTGAACGAAGTTGGAATTCACACTATGCATTGGCCAGCGCTTAGCCCCGATTTAAATCCCATTGAGCACATATGGGACGAGCTCAAAAGGAAAGTTAGAGCGAGGAATCCAGCTCCGACAAACATCAATGAGCTCAAGACTGCGTTGGTAGAAGAGTGGGTCGAATACCACAATCATCCATTAAAAAGTTGATAAGGTCGATGAAGAATCGCATGAGAGCAGTGATCAGAGCTAGAGGAGGGAATACCAAATATTGACACGAATAATTTTTTTATCTTACGCACATTTTGTTTCATTTAAACACAATAACCCCATACTGTGAAATTGTATGAATTTTCAACATTTTTTACATTATCATTAGCATTAACCTTTTTTACTAAACTACTGAATCGATTTTCATGCAACTTACACCATTTTAAAGCTCAATTACTAGCTTTAATTATGTAAACATTATATAGAGGTATAATAAGGCATTTTTTAGTTATATCACTTGTTATGCGTACTTGAGGCTTGAGTCGATTTACTTGCACGCGAGTGTATATTAAAGTATAATATGAAGGATAAAATATGTATATCGTGATATATAAATGCAATATATGTTGTGTAGTACTGCCGCGGCGGTGAGTGCGCCCCCCGTGCGGGTGGGCTCGCGGGGGCGGGCTCGTGGGGGTCGTGGTCGCGGTGGTCGGAGTGCGCGTCCGCGTGCCTCGTGGACGACGCGCTCGCGCCCGCCGCCGCCGGGGTCGCGCTCGCACACCGACGGTGCACGCGCGCCAGGTGACCTCACACATCATACACGCATCTATATGTACACACACACACACACGCACGCACGCACGCACACACACACACACACACACACACACACACACACACACACACACACACACACACACACACACACACACACGCGCGCACACGCACATCACACGCGTACACACACACCAACACACACACACACTCACACGCGTACACACACGCACTCACACGCTTACACACGCGCACTCACACGTGTACACACACACGCGCATTCACACGCGTACACACACACCCACAGACACCCACACATGCGCACTCACACGCGTACACACACACCCACACATTATATACACACACACACACACACGCGTGCGCGTACGCACGCACACACACACCCACACACGCGCACTCACACGCGTACACACACACACCCACACTCACACGCGTATACACACACACACACCTACACACGCGCACTCACACGCGTACATACACACCTACACACACGCCCACACATGCGCACTTACACACACACATTGGTATCAAGAATTCAAAAAAGTAAGTTTGCCACTCTCCATAATATGAGAGAAATGACTTGGATTGCAAAACACGTACATATTAGGCTGCATTCTCTTTAACGCCGCGACGGCCGTGTTTTATGTTACATATAGACAGTTAATGATCTACATCAACGCTGTACTGCGCCCGACACCAGAGACAACAGATGTCAGGTCTCTTATACCCAGTAATTTCACTAGCTACAGTGCCCTCAACCCGAAACACAAAAGTGCATACCAATTTGCAAATTTTGTGTTGATTTGAACGCAGCCGCACGCGCCACGCGCATTGCAAACTAGCTGGGCCCCGTCCGTGTTGATTTGTAGGCGTCCGCGCTCCAGTGCGACGTGCTTTTGAAGATACCGACTTGAAACGGATGGCACACGCCACGACGCGCCTGCGTGCGTTCACACGCAGTGAGAAGTACCATGTCCATAATACATACCTAGGCTCACACACGGATATTGAGCCTATAGTGGGGCCGGCATGCGTGTCACACGAGTCTTTTGTTGCCATATATCCCGATTTACTATTTCACTATATAGGCAGAAGACCTTACTGAATTCATATTAAGAAACTTAACGCAAATCTTTCTTTGACTACTTTTTGCAGGAGTGATATCCTGTTCTATTATATTCCAAACTGGTTTCACATATCCGCACCGATATGCCTCAATCATTCTGGCGCGGATGACGAGAACTTCCACTTGATTGATAAATCTTCTTCTGTGACTGGAATTAAAATATTAAACTTTATTTTATCTTTATTTCAGACACGATAATGGAAACAGCTGCGTGGGACACGACAAGAAGTATCAGTCATGTCATGCTACACAGGTATCAAGTATTAAAATTTGTTGGTCACACTTTCTCACGTTCTTTACCGTTATTAATAGTAATCTTACTCTTTGTCTTTCCTTCTTATATTCATTTCTAGTTACCTATTACACCTCTCTCTTCAACCTATCATAGACCACTGCTGGACATAGGTCTCCCCTATTCTGTGCCAGATATCCCGGTACTCCGCTTTTCTCATCCAGCCTCCACCAGCGATCTTTCGCAAGTCGTCAGTCCATGGGGCCGAAAGACGTCCTACGCTACGCTTGCCAGGACGCGGTCTCCGCGCCAGAACTCATTTGCTTCAACGGCCATCGGTTCTGCGACATACATGACCAGCCACCTAGCTAATTAGACTGCTTCTTTATTATCTGATGACTGTTTATTAATTAATGTTTACTTGGTCTAGTGGAGTTTCGGCAAAACACAGTGGAAATTCCAAAGTACCGTTCCCTCAAAGCGTTGAAATCTTATTATTTATTTATACGCTCACTGATGATGTTTCCCGAAAAGTAGAATCTAAGGATATGTCAGTGAATAGGTTTTATCTAGGTGGGATTGCTGTATCCTACGCACAGTTTTTGCCATTCTGATGTTTGTGGTTTTTGCTTACCATCAGACAAGGTCAAACGATAAACTATATTATAGAAGTTAAAAAATCAAATGTAACTAATCTTTAATTTTCCCCGGATACATTTTTATCTCATATCTCTGTGTAATACTTTTTTTCTATGTCATAGTGTAACAACGTGCCAAGAATGACGGTGAGGCAGTTCGCAGACCAGATTTGCTTGAGGGCGCGAGACGTGGACCCAGACCTCATTGGTACAGGTCTTCAAAGGATTGATGTTGATGGTAAGATTTTCTTATATGTTTATATTAATATCGTAATATGTTTTCGTCAGTTTTTGAACTTCCACAGGATACATTTCCAGAGCGATACGACCTGGCGTCCTTTAAAAAAAGAGCGTACACACATTTAAAGGGCCGGCAACGCATTTCTGGGACCTGAGGTCTTGCAAATGTCCATGGGCGGCGGTGTCACTTACCATCAGGTGAACCGTATGCTCGTTTGCCTCCTGTTCAATAAAAAAAAAACACATAAGCAGTTGGTATAATCTATTTAAACTACA
The DNA here is from genome assembly GCA_019425675.1 of Leucinodes orbonalis. Lineage (NCBI taxonomy): Eukaryota > Metazoa > Arthropoda > Insecta > Lepidoptera > Crambidae > Leucinodes > Leucinodes orbonalis. The sequence goes on from PQWD01002570.1 coordinate 169,774, forward strand.
CTCGCGTGCAAGTAAATCGACTCAAGCCTCAAGTACGCATAACAAGTGATATAACTAAAAAATGCCTTATTATACCTCTATATAATGTTTTACATAATTAAAGCCTAGTAATTGAGCTTTAAAATGGTGTAAGTTGCATGAAAATCGATTCAGTAGTTTAGTAAAAAAGGTTAATGCTAATGATAATGTAAAAAATATTGAAAATTCATACAATTTCACAGTATGGGGTTATTGTGTTTAAATGAAACAAAATGTGCGTAAGATAAAAAAATATTCGTGTCAATATTTGGTATTCCCTCCTCTAGCTCTGATCACTGCTCTCATGCGATTCTTCATCGACCTTATCAACTTTTTAATGGATGATTGTGGTATTCGACCCCACTCTTCTACCAACGCAGTCTTGAGCTCATTGATGTTTGTCGGAGCTGGATTCCTCGCTCTAACTTTCCTTTTGAGCTCGTCCCATATGTGCTCAATGGGATTTAAATCGGGGCTGAGCGCTGGCCAATGCATAGTGTGAATTCCAACTTCGTTCAGGAAATCACGTGTGGCCCGAGCAGTGTGACATCGGGCATTGTCATGCATCAAGATGAAATTTTCCCCAATAAAGCCTTGATAAGGGACAACTTGATCCAGTAGAACATTTTCAATGTAACGATCACTGGTCAGACCTCCTCCCCGGCCTCCCCCAGGAACGAAAACAAGGTCCGTTTTGCCTTCTAAGGAAATTCCAGCCCACATCATGCAAGATCCGCCACCATATGCAACGGTTTCCACAAAGCAGCACTGTGAAAACCGTTCACCGGGACGACGGTATACCCGACCTCTCCTGTCGCTGCCATGGAGACACATCCTCGTCTCATCTGTGAACAGGACTGACTGCCATTGCTCTATGCTCCAATCCAAATGTTCTCGAGCAAAGTGAAGGCGTGCTTGACGATGAGCTGTGGTCAACTTCGGGCCTGTAGCGGGTCTTTTCGGAGTAAGGTTAGCTTCTTTCAACCTTCTTCTAACTGTCCACTGACTGACAGTCACCCCGCGAACTTGACGTAGCTCCTGCTGCACATCTACGCCGGTAAGGTGTCGATTTCGGAGAGAGGTCGAGACCAAAAACCGGTCGTCACGCTCCGAGGTGCACCGGCGTCGGCTGGTATTAGGCCTCCGAGTGAAGGCACCAGTCTCTTGAAACCTTCTGTATACTCTCGAGACAGCGGACTGACTCATATTCAAACGACGAGCGACTTCTCGCTGGTTCAACCCTTCTTGCAACAGGGCAACGACTTGAGCGGCTTCTTCAGGTGTTGTATCCATAATTTTCTTCAAATGACGGCTTTAATTTGCAGAGATGTGTTCAGGTCAACGTCTAATGAGCGACTGATAAGAAAAAAACGATTACAGGGGGTTTTATAGGGGGTTGTGTCGCGCAAGTTGTGAATAGAGCGCAGAGCAGTTTACGGGAGGTTGCGTTCAGTTGCATTCTAAGTACAAGTGTTTATTTAAATTACTGATATTATGCTACCATTTGAAAGCCTAATTACTAGGCTTTAATTATGTAAAACATTATATAGAGGTAAAATAAGTCATTTTTAGTTATATCACTTTTTATGCGCACTTGAGGCTTGAGTCGATTTACTTGCACGCGGATATTTGAATAAATAATGTATGCAGACGACGGCAGCATTGTACATGACGGTCAGGACGCTCACCAATTTTAGGAACAAAATTATTTTATATATATTTTTCTTGATTTCTTATCTTTTTAGTATTAATACTCAATAAATTTTGTAACGTCATGGAAAAAAGAACAAGTCGTCCCCAACACAAGTATTGTTTTACTCACTGAGGAGACTACGCACGTAACCGATTTTTATATTGAGCAATAAAAAACGTTATTTTTATTTTATTATGTATTAATTTATATTCATTATCTAATGAAATTGTATATATAATGTATTCATCATCATAATTTAAATTAATTGATTATTTTATTGAATTTGATTTAAGTACCTAATGAATTATTGTGATGGCTTATTAATATATAAATTTAAGTTTAAATGATTAAAAATATGTAATTTTTTATGTTGTAATGCCTTAACAGGGGCAAGTTTCAGAATAATAAATTTATCAATTTAATAACTTTATGTAACCAACATGAGCAATAAAGGTAATATGAATATACTAATGTATTGCAGACGTGAGCAGCGCATGCGCGGTGTGGTGCGACCGTCGCGGCGGCGGGTACAAGTCCCGCGGCTGGGCGTTCCCCGACGGTACCGCGTGTTCAGCACACAAACCTATGTTTTGCATCTCCGGTGTTTGCAGGGTAATATATTATTAAACTATAATTAAAACAAAATCATTTATATTAAGATACAGCGCAATAAAATTAAACTGACATTAAAATTAAATTGATAAAACTCGTAGTATAGTATTAAATACATAAGAGTGTTATGCCCTCCTCTCTCCTAAGTTCCTGTGCGCCCGACAGGGTCCATATTGCACCTACATAATAAATTGACAAATTCTAAACATTGTGTAAAGCAATAAACGATTCATTGATTGATGTATTTTCCTTCCCTTTGTAGTCCATTGGACTGAATTCCATATAAAGTTTATTAGGTGTTTACTAGGGGGGTAGATTCGGTACTGAGTCGTTTAGGAAGGCACCACCGCAGTACCAGATTTAGCCCCATGAAATGTTTTGCACTTTTGTGTTGCAGCATGAGGGCACTGTAGTAAAATTACCGGGTATTAGAGACCTAACATCTGTCGCCTCGGCATCTGTATTTATGGTAGTGTTGAAAGAAAATGACTACATACTTTTAATAATTTCCTTCAACATTGTATCTGCCATGGTCAGGCATATCACTTACCATCAGGTCTCGCCTGGCGGTCAAATGTTTGCCCTGCCTATAGAAAATAAAAACATTAGCAAGTCTACTGTGCAGAAGAATATTCCACGTCACATCTGTGTATGTAACTCAATTTTGACCAAGTTGTGGGTTGGTTCTAGTTTGCAATACTATGTCCATTTTATCACAAAATCTCGCAAGCCCGAACTTAATGACAAGAAAATTTAGCGCTGATATTAGTAATCGTTTATTTTACAGAAATTCACATGCACTGGCAGCGTGGACAATGAGTTCTCGTTGAGGCCGGGCGACTGCGAGTGGGAGTCGTTACAACTTCAAACGGCAACACCTCATAGTAGACCGTGAGTATTTGAAATTATTACACACTCTTCTTAATGTACCCTTTAATAGTTTCTGTAGGATGTACGTAACTTGTTTGATTGTAATCTAACTTTCAGAGTTTGCTTAATAATGGCAAGCGTACTGTAAATACGGAGTCCAAGGATATTTAGCGAGGAATGGGGAAGACAAATGGTGAAAGGTTGAAGAGAGAAAGGTGTGTTATGATTGAGATGGCAGTTATGAGTATTTCACCAAGGTTCCACCCTCGTACAGTACAATAGAGTTCTTTTTTATTGCAAAGTGTCTAGGACGGTCATGACGCTCACCTGATGGTAAGTCATATGCCTGAGCATGACAGAGCAACATTAAATAAGACTAATGACGGATAGACATTTATTATTCTTTATTTCTTTTAAATTGTAGATTTTTTTACATGTATGATGAAGCTAGCTTAACGTGCTCTAAGATAGAGCGAGCTTGCCCAGAAAAGTCTATTCACTCGTTTTTTGAATGCCACATATTCCTACCGACAGCAAATCGTCGGGCACATGGCGTCGGGCCGTCGGGTCCCAGTGGACGGCGACGAGCGGGTGCCACTACCACTGCGTGCGTCCCGGCGCCGGGGTCCGCCTGGTCCGCGCCGGACCCCGCGCCTCCATACAGCTCTGTCGGCCGGACCCATCGCGACCCGACTCGGTGAGACACCACACCACTGTTGCCAACAAGAACTTTAGTAGTTTATGTGCTGCATGTTGGTAGAAATTGGTAGAATGTAAAATTGGTAGATCTACCACCCCTTAAATAAATAAACGTACCCCGCGCAATTTTATTAGAAAATTAGTAGATTATTTACAGCATGTTGGTAGAAATTGGTAGAATGTCAAATTATTATATATACCACCCCTTAAAATATGGACATACCCCGCGCAATTTTATTAAAATTTTAGAAGATTATTTACCTCATAATGGTAGAAATTGGTAGAATGTAAAATTGGTAGATCTACCACCCCTTAAATAAATAAACGTACCCCGCGCAATTTTATTAGAAATAAGTAGATTTTTTACAGCATGTTGGTAGAAATTGTAATGTTCAATTTTTATATATACCACCCCTTAAAATATGGACATACCCCGCGCAATTTTATTAAAATTTTAGAAGATTATTTACCTCATAATGGTAGAAATTGCGGTTATGAAATAAGACTTCTGACAGATGTTGAAACAGCAAGATTGGTTTATTTTAGTTATTTTCATAGTGTAATGTCATACGGCATGTTGCTGTGGGGTGCAGCTGCTGACATACAAACCATTTTTGTACTGCAAAAAAGAGCAGTTCGCGCTATTTACCAACTTAAACCCGTGATTCTCTTAGAGAACTTTTCAAAGAAATTAGTATAATGACAGTAGCGTCACAATATATTTATGAGAATTTAATGTACGTGCGTAAAAATATTCATATGTTTGATAAAAACTGATCTTCACAGTCTCAACACTAGAAATAGAAACAAACTTGCTGTTCCAAATCTTCGGCTACACAAAGTGGGTAAATCTTTTGTTGGTAATTGTATAAAGTATTTAATAAAGTACCACAACATATTGTCGATCTTCCCTTACTTAAGTTTAAAGCTATAATTAAAAGTACCCTTTTGAAAAAAGGATATTACTGTGTTAACGACTATTTAGCCGATAACATTATTTGGTCTTAATGTGCTCGCATTGTGTTCCAAGTAAAAAATGTAATTAGGATGATAAATAGAATTATATAAATTAGACATATTACAGCTATGTAAAAATGAATAGTATTATATAAATTTTGACTCGAAATGAGAACATGTATACCCCATTATTTTTTGAAAAGAGTAACTACACGAGTTTCTTGCCGGTATCTTCTCGTAGATAACAACCTCCCGAACCGGTGGTAGATTCATTAAAAATAACTTCTTGACGATTCAAAGTGTCATGTAATGATTTATTTGAATAAAACATTTTTGAGTTTGAGTTTGAGTTTGAGTTTATAAAATTGGTATGGCGCCGCCATACAGCTCTGCCTACCGGACCCATCGCGACCGGACTCGGTGAGCCACCACATCAGTATTACTAACACGAACTTTAGTAGAAAATTAGTAGATTATGTTCCTCATGTTGGTCTAACAACATGAGGCACATAATTGACGACGAGCGGGTGCCGCTACCACTGCACCGGGGTCCGCCTGGTCCGCGCCGGACCCCGCGCCTCCATACAGCTCTGTCGGCCGGACCCCTCGCGACCTGACTCGGTGAGACACCACACCACTGTTGCCAACATTAATTTTAGTAGTAAATTGGTAGGTTATGTGCCTCATGTTGGTAGAAATTGGCAGAATATAAAATTGGTAATCTACCACCCCTTAAAATTATAAACAAACCTCGCGCCGCCATACAGCTCTGTCGGCCGGACCTCTTCGCGTCCCGACTCGGTGAGACACCACACCACTGTTGCCAACATTAATTTTAGTAGTAAATTTGTAGATTATGTACTTCATGTTGGTAGAAAGTGGTAGAATGTTAAATTGGTAGATCTACCACCCATAAAGATATAAACGAACCTTGCGCCTATGTACAACACTGCCGGCCGAACCCATCGCGGACAGACTTAGTGAGTCACTACACCAGTGTTGCCAGCACCATTTCTATTAGAAAATTAGTAGATTATGTTCCTCATGTTGGTAGAATGTAAAATTGGTAGATCTACCACCCCTTAAAGATATGAATGGATTCCACGCCTCTATACAACTCTGCCGGCCGGACCCCTCGCGCCCCAAATCAGTGAATCACACACGGACCTCGCGCCTCCATACAGCTCTGCCGGCCGCTATAGGCCTACCCCCAAGGACTTTGTCGTTGAGGACTTTATCATTGGCCCTTTAACAGTAAACCAGACTTAATAGTTGATTTTTATGAAAGCGTCTCTGGTGGTCAAAGAATCAGAAGGAAAAAATAAAGAGACGGATAAGGCGTCGACTAAATGAACCCCTACTTTATTTGCAGGGCTGCACACAAAGAAAAACGCCATATCAATATGCAACTATGGTATGCACCAAATACAAGGAGAGAGTGAGGCGACTGTCCGGATTGGGAATGCAAATATCACCTGTACCAGGTAAACTACATCATTGCCGATCGCTACACTTTTTGAGTGGTCTATGGTCTATGGTACTATGCTAACGTACATTAACAAAATACCTTATAAGTTCTTAACTTGACTACTACTATGTGACCCCCTCCTGGCGCCTAACCTGGATCCGCCCTTGCTAGTTACTTAATTGTTTATCTAACTATACCTACAATTTAAAAATATTTACTAAAAAGTACGTGATAATATATGTTTATCTCTTAAATCACTCAAAAATTACAGTTCACCTGGCAACTATGCCTATACATATGATCCCTCTGTGCATTAAATACATAGAAAAGGTTATTTAAGAGGTCACCTAATGTTGATATTTAGACGACCCATTGTGGTCGTGATTGAGATGTCGGTTCTTACACCAAGGGTTTCGGGTTCGATCCCCGGACAGAAAAAACATTTGAGGGCATGAACAAGTTTGTTTGCATTGGTCTAGGTATTCCCTATGTATAATATGTATGTTTTAAAAAAATAAATTTTATAATTATTCTATATTTATTCGTTGTTTATTACCCGTCATATAGTTATTATACTCTTTGGTACCCATATTACAGGCTAAATGCTTAGTTTGGGACCAGATAGCGCTGTGTGAGTGTCAGTGGATATTTATTATTTTATTTCACAGAGGATCCAGACCGTCCTTGTCGTATCGCATGTCAGGACGAGCGAGTGGCGCACCGTTTCTACCTTGTGAACGGTCACGAGGGTTGGTTCCCGCTTGGGACCGCCTGCGGCAAGAGGAACTCCTCATATTGCGTCAGCGGAAAATGCCTGGTCAGTATTTATTTTATTTGACGACCTATTTAGTGTAATGGTTGAGACAAACATTTGTGTGCATGAACATGTCTGTTTGTATTGGTCTAGGTGTTTTCTATTTAAAATATGTATGTATATACAAGAAAAAAGTATATAAGTATGTTTATCCGTTGTTTAGTATCCATATTACAAGCTAATGCTTAGTTTGCGGCTAGATGGCGCTGTGTGAATGTCAGTGGATATTTATTTATTATTTATTTTAAGGAAACATTCAAATTCTTTATTTGCATTAATTATACTTTATTACAATACGGTACAAACAGGTGTCAGTAATATTTGTTTCTCATATTTCGCTATATTTTAGCGTGCAGCATAATTTTTACTTTCGAAAATAAAAAAAATATAATAGGTGGGAAAGTCTATATTTTAAGTACATTAATTGACAAAAAAATTAAAACCATATGATAACACAGTTTAAAGCAACTTTTGCTATAAAACCATTTTAATAAACGCAACATTTAATATCATTGTAGTACAAAATTCATAAACCATGCATACTAACTACATAGGCGTGACGCAACGCGTGACGTCATAATCAGGTAGCCATTTGTTTTGTTTTTGGGAAAATCCATTAACGTTTATAGAATAGGAAAACCTCTGTGAGTTTTAATGTTAACAGAGTAATTTTTTACCAATTTCTATTATTAAGCGATCCATAGTAGAAAAAAATGTCATCATCCCTATTCTAATATCCAACCGCAGGAGTTTGGTGAAGACAACACACCGTTGGAGGAGCAAGTGTTCACATTACCGGCCCGCGCTCGGCGAAGCCTGACACGCGCCCGAGTCACGGTCAAAGCGACCCTTGAGCATCATCATTTACGCGACATTATTGCTGGCCTTAATCTCACTCGTGAGTATTTTAAACCCTCTCACAGGAAGTGACAGATATATTATCACTATAATTTGAATTAATTTCACCAACAATAGACATCATAATCGTAGGACGCCCTCCGGCCCGATGGACCGACGACTTGCGAAAGGCTGGTGAAGGCTGGATGAGAAAAGCGGAGGACCGGGATATCTGGTGTAATATGGGGGAGACCTATGTCCAGCAGTTGACTGCGATAGGTTGGAGAGAGAGAGAGTTCATAATCAATGAATGTAAAATCCTATGTCAGTTTAAAGGTTAACCAGTCCAGTTTTAAAGAGTACTGGCTTTTGCCCGCGGCTCACGAGCCGGGTAGTACGAGTCCGTACTAATTTTACGCAGTCTCACACTTTTCACTAGTTTAGGGGCTGAGGGAAAGCTTCAATTAAGAGTTATCCGACGCCATTACGGTGAAGGAAAACATCGCGAGGAAACCCGCGCACGCCTGCGAAGAGATTCAAAGGTTGTGCGTGAAGTCGTCCAACCCGCACTGGGCCCGCGTGGACGACTAATGCCTATACGGGTATGCTCGTGCTCCTTGGTGGGGACGTTTGATGAGCTGATTATGAAGAAGCAGAAAGGAAGAAATAAAAACATTTATTTTGAAGCAGTGACTATAAATACAAGCCATTGATTAATTTCTCATATTAAATCTTTGCAGAAAACACAAACGACCACATGTACTACGACAGCATACCGGAGAACATCGACGTGGACTTCAACAACCCCATACACATCGCGCCTGAAGACACTATGCTACGGAAGAAACCTAGACCCACGTGGGACTGAAATTAACATCTTATACTCAGTTGCGTACACTCCATATAAGCAAATAAGTGCATACCCTATGCGTCCAGACAACCCGGAAAATTGCCAACATACTTAATGATTCCAACTTATTCGCCCATTTTCTTCTACAGATTTGAAAACATATGCAAATAAGTAGTGCATGCCCTGTACGTCCAGACAAAAAAAATGTTGACAACATATTCAATGATTCCAACTTATTCGCCCATTATCCTCTACAGATTTGAAAACATGGGCGATCTGCTATTATCAACAGCAATTGGACAAAAATATAAATCATATTTTGATTTTGCGATAAACGTCACTTTGCATAATCTCTGTGCCCGCCATTGCTAATACTGTACTGTTTGAGTTTGAGTTTCAACTGGGCGTAAATATATAAATAAAGCTCACGCCTTGGTCCTAGAGGGGTAGGCAGATATGATGGAACGCCACTTTGCGCAATCCTGACATACTTCCCTAGCTTCATTCACATTCATCAATCTTTTAATTAAGCTTCACAGAAAATACAACCAAGGCTTGGTATGACAATTGTGTTGCTAGCCTTTATCAAACAACAATCTAATTCTACTAATTTACGACAACATACGACACTTACAATCCAACTGTTTTGGTATTCCAATACAACTTTAATGTATATAGTAGAATGTAATGTCTAATGGTGTTACCAATTAAAATCTACCATCAAACAGAACGAATGAGGGCAACATTTCACTATTGAGACACAATAATGATCCTTTGAGCACATTTTAGAATTAGCAGAATTGGGTCCCAGATTTTTTATCACCACCCATTTTTTACAAAGGCATTTTCTATGACTAGTGCTGTTAGCCGCAGATGGCTTTTACAGCTTCACCGAGCTATTAGCGAGCGATGGCTCTCAGTCTTAAATTTTACAAGAGCCTAAGAAAATCCCCGAGCGGGACTCGAACCTGTAATTTCACTAGCTACAGTGCCCTCATCCCGGAACACAAAAGTGCATAACACTCCTGTTTCACGGGATGATATCTGGCACTGCGATGATATCTGCGTTAACATCTGCATATAATAAAAGATACAATCTTTACAATACAGCCTTAAAGCCATGTGAAGGATAAATGACATTATTAAAAGGAAGAGAAGAGAATTTGTGAATATAAATATGGGATCTGTCTTGATTCTAAGTTGTTGTCCCGTATTCTAGAATGAGACTCAACGATGATCTTTACTTAAATTGAGATAGAAATGGATAGCGCTATATACGATTAATAGCGGCCTCCCTTTCCTACTTTATTTAAGTAAAAAATACATTTGGAACATTATAGTATCAAATGAGACATACTAAAACTTCATACTTAACATATCTGTATTTAAGACTGTCCAATTATGGCTAACTTTATTAGTTATTTATATATATTTAACTATAAACTATAACTTTGTAGTCAAAGGTGTTAAAGTCTTGTAATTGACTGGTCAATTGGACTGTACAACTATTGTGATCAAGTTTTAGTATTTATTTTAGACAAATTTTGTACTTTGTTATGTTTCTTAGGTAGTTTTGTAATTAAACATATTTTAAAGGAAATTTTCTTTTATTTGGTTATAAAAATAATGCATTCTAGAGGTATTGTAGACGCCCATACAAAATAATTTGTGGTTATTGAAATATAAATGTATTAAAAATAGACAACATGATCATAACTATTACTTTTCATTTTCGAAAAAAATATCGGATGATCATCGTCCGTCGGTGCTCAGTGGTGTGGACTGTCCCTCCTACCGAGGCTGAGGTTCAAATCCCGACACGTACCAATGTATTTTCGAATTTCGAAAAATATATGTACGTTATCCGACGCTCTTACGGTGAAGGAAAACATCGTGAGGAAACCTTCATGCACGCCTGCGAAGAGATTCAAAGGTTGGTGTGAAGTCGTCCAATCCGCAGTGGGCCCGCGTGGACGACTAAGGCCTAATCACCCTATACGGGTAGGCTCGTGCCCCGGTGGGGACGTTAATGAGCTGATGATGATGATGATGATCGGATGATCATAGAGCGTTATCCATGTTATCGACTTAAATAACGAAACAGGTGTGCGACCGAGATAACGCTCTATACAGCCTAAATTTGTAGTCTCTTTCTGAATGTCTATATGCTATATTACGGGTATATAAAATACTGTCGGGTATTGTCGATAGATACATTTACTTTAAAAAGATTACCAAAATATGTATCGTTATTATTAAAGTACAGTGAATATTGATATACAGTAAATATTAATATCCATATGAGGTAAGATCTCGATTTCATTAGTTTCTAGATAAATTTACATATAGAAATAACCTTTGAGAATATTTACATAGCAGCGGCCAGTTGTGATGGGTCTGTCAAAAACCATTGCCACAGCTTCCGTAGATTATGCTTGTCGCCATTCTGGAAAATAACGAAAAACATATTAGATGTAACAATGTACATAATCATGGCAATATTTTTATTTAATTTTGTGGGTATGAAATTTTGGATTATGGCAACTTTATTGTATATAGTAGGATAGTGACTCGAACCGACGTCCCCCGGATCTTGAGCAATATAAAATCATCGCTAACTTTTTTTGTATAATATGTTTGATAACATAACGATTTTGTAATTTTTATCTTGACCAATATCATAATATGAAAAAAACCGAGAGAAAAACATTCTCAAATAATTTGCTATTTAAAATATATTTTGGAAATAATAGAATGCTGTACAAAACATATATTTTATTAAAAGAGAAACTACTGAGAAGCCGCTCTGTCACGGTCAGGCGTATCACTTACCATCAGGTGAGCGTCCTGACAGTATACACTTATCACATTGAAAAAAAAACTTTGAAACCATAAATAATAAACTTACTTTAACAGATGTAAACTTGCTGCTCGCTTCTAAAACTTTCTTGTCAACAGCCGCCATTTCCTGCACAAGTCTATGTATCATCGATGCCACGGTTCTATCCAGACGTTTGGGTTGGCGCGTACAACCGCTAAATATGTACTCGCGTAGTGGCACCATTGATTTCTTACTGAAAGAATTATAAATTCTTTTAATTGGACGCATTTACGCAAAAAGGGTCCAACCCACAAGGAGGTCAAAAATGAATTAAGTATACCAAACTGGCCTCTGGGGTGTAAATTAGCCTTTAGTATAACTACCATCAACAATATATACATATTTAACATATTAATCGATGGTCGTTACCATCCCACGTGTATGGCCCTTACGTTTTTAAGTTGAGTAAAACGACTCAGTTTCCTTGGATTCATATAGAGAAATATCCATTTGAAAAGTCATCATCATCATCATCATCAGCTCATTTAAACGTCCCCACCGTGGGGCACGAGCCTACCCGTATAGGGTGATTGAAAAATAATAACCTCGAAATAATATATATCAAATTGAATCCAAAACACTTAAATCCTTTTTGATAATATACACTTATTATACAATAACTAATGTGCAAATAAAATTTAAACTTCATTATCTCAAATGTGTCATTTTGTGGGTTGGATCCTTTTTGTGTGAATACATCCAATTGATGGTGAATGAAGCGGTCAAATACGCAGGATATATAAGGGTGCACAAGCACAGGTGCACACACTCGTCCTTATATCTCATCACCTAATGAAACGGAAATCCGCTACGATTAGAGAAAGACGTGGATGCTGTGATTGGCCGACGATAGCAATTACGCTAACCATTGCCCTTAAGGCAATACGATTCTCTTTAATTAAAAAAAATCGAAATTGTATGTACGTTTATCCAACGCTCTTACGGTGAAGAAAAACATCGTGAGGTGAAGTCGACCAATCCGCATAGGGCTCGCGTGGACGACTCAGGCCTATATATTCAAAACCACGACTTCCTAATCAGCCATCTAGACGCTCAGACATACATATAAAATAAAATGGAGTGTACGTTTGTAATATTGAAATAACCGTACGTTTTTAGGTACTTCATGTATATGAATCTATATACGGATCAAAATTTTTTTTTGTCTTCTGTTTGTCCATCTGTCTTTATGTATGTTTGTTTTCCATGTTATCTCTGAAACGGCTGGACCGATTTTGACGAGACCTTCATTAGCAAGTAGCTGATGACAGAATGAAAAACTTGGCTACTTTTAATTTAGAAACACTTTTCAATTTAGGAAAATAAAGTATTTTTTACCGCGCGGTGCGTTGCTATATAATAAATATAAAACTTACAATTCCTCCAAACCATCTTCTTTATTCCTCAACACATCAGCAATGTCTTGTTTCAACTCCACAACAGAGCTTTGAAGGTCATTGTATGTCTTCAATAAAACTAAGGCATCATTTGTAGACTCTACGCCAAATATTTTACATAGAACATCGATAAGAATGTCAGACGAGAGAAGCTTTTGTTCGCAAAGAGCTCTTTCACTGCATATCCTATTCATTGATTCCTGGAATTGGTAGAAAATTACATTTAAACTTCATGACACTCATTTCTTATTTAAAAATGGTACCAATCTATTTTCGAATTTGATTCGCTTATTATAAGATTATAACCTAAGTTAAATAAATTTAGACTTTTTAAGAAATAGCACAAATGATAAGGTTTCGGTTGGTTTTCCTGCGCAATACATTAGTGTTCATGATATGTTTATGTCATGAATGTACAGTAAATTTATTTTATAAAGATAATAAACACACAAACAATCAATACCGGTAATTATTAAGCATAACTTTTGTATATCATCATCATCATCATCATTACAACCTAGAAAGTCCACTGCTGAACGAAGGCCTCCCCTAATGATTTCCACGCGGACCGATCCCTTGCAGTTGACATCCATCTGCTACCTGCCACCTTAACCAGATCATCAGACCATCTGGTTGGGGGTCGGCCTACGCTTCGTTTTCCGTTACGCGGACGCCACTCGAGAACCTTTCCGCCCCATCGGCCATCGGTTCTACGCACTATGTGCCCTGCCCACTGCCACTTCAACTTGCTTATCCTTACTTTTGTATATACTTGAATCAAATTGCTTCATTTGAGACAAGATGGCACTGGCAAGAGTTCCCTTATATTATAGAAGTTTATATTATTTTAAAGACTCATTGTACTTTACTTTGCACAAAATAAATATTTTCCTTTCTTTCCTTCTTTAAGAGAAAGTTATGAATAAAAAAAATTGCTAGGTTGAATAGTAAATAATTTACTTACAATCCGACTGACCACAGCGTCGCCCTCCCATGTGACATGCTGTCGCAACTGTGCAGTGAACTGCAACAACTGTTGCATTGTATGCAATTCCTGTCGGAGCGCACAGTACAATAGTCTGTCGAGGGTGAGCGCTTGGCTGGAGCACTCCCAAAGGTGCGATATATCACGGTGGATTTGTCTGGAACATAATGTTATAATAATTCAGCCAAACCTAGTCCAATACTGGACATAGGCCTCCATATAGGGCCCCAACTGGTGTAATGGTTGAGACGTGGGCTACTATACCAAGGGATCCAGGATCCCTGGGTAGTACAAATATTTGTGTGCATGAACATGTTTATTTGAATTGGTCTGTGTTTCCTATGCATAATATGTATTTACAAAATATATATATAAGTATGTTTATCAGTTGTTTAGTACCATAACAAGCTTGCGCTTAATATGGGGCTAGATGGCGCTGTGTGAATGTCAGTGGATATTTATATATTTTTTTCCATTTAAACAATCCAGCACGACTCACTCTCTAACAACCAATGCAGCTGTGGCAGCTGCATCGACTGCGAGTCTTGTCCGTTCATCAGCCAATCCCCTCACAGCGTCTTGCACTTGCTGCTCCAGTATCGCTTCCTCTTGCTCTAACAGCTCTAGAGCACTCTGCGCCTCCATTAGGCATGACCTGGGAATTTATTTGGTAATTTAAAAAAATCTTGGAAATTGTAATTTTTCTGCATGGCAACACAACGGTATAATAATAATAATTCTTAATTTCACAGATAACAATTACCTTATTTATGGTTAGTAACAAAAAGGCAGCTTAAAATAATAATAAAAGGATTAACATAATGGTATAGGATAGGTTAGTACAAGTGTTACAATTACACTGAAAAATATTCATTATAGGTTAACACCATAGTATTTATGATTTCTTCTAAAGCACTAATAGTAAATTGATTACTTGATAAGTTTTGACAATTCAATAATATTTTGTAACTTGTTTGAATAAAGAAATTTTTAAATTAAATCTCAATGTTGTTGGTTTAAAAAATTAAATATATGTTTTTTATTTCTATCAAAATAAATATTGTGGCCGATTTTTGCTGAATAAACATCATCCCTGGATCAAGCTAAAATATCAGGATCACTGTAACTCGCTAATGGGATCGATCGGCACGCGTGGTAATCTCCAAGGAGTTGAACATACAAAGAGAGATACTTAGAGTTTATATAACTTACCTAGCTAAAGAGAGGTAGCATATAAAGGTCATGGCCGGCCATTTAAATAGTAGTTAGAGATAGGACTAACAAAAAAAATTTAAATCTTTTGTTCATAGGAGCACAAATTATTACCTGAGACTATATATTTTTTAAAACAATTCTATAAGAATAACTTTAAGTTTCCTTACATTTTTTTATGATATTACGATATTATACTACCTAAGTGAGTTTTGGAGCTTGTTATACAAGTAATTTTTAAGAAAAACCTTTTCTTATTTGCCTAAATGCATACTTCTTGCGGCTTGGGTCCAACCAAGTAATCACCAACCAAATACCTTTAGCATGCTTTGTATGCATACTTCATTATAATTGAGATGACATATCCCAAATACTTACGATATTCTGCTCGGATGGACATTATCGTAGTTAGAGACTAGGGCCACCTTTGCCTGCTCACCAGTCAACTCTGCTTTTGATTCGATATAAGCGAACGCCGCATCCGCCAATCTGAATCAAAATGTTGTACACATTATTATTTAAAAATACATTCAAAATTAAATTTATTTATAAATAATATACTGACTCAATAGTGTGGACTGTTGCCTTCCTACCGGGAGGGCGCAGGATCAAATCCCGGCACGTACCAATGTGTTTCCGAAATACTTGTACGTTATCCAACGCTCTTACGGTGAAGGAAATCATCGTGAGGAAACCTGCGCACGCCCGCGAAGAGATTCAAAGGTTGTGCGTGAAGTCAATCAGCACTGGGCCCGCGTGGACGACCAAGGCCTAAACACCCTTACGAATAGGCTCGTGCCTCTCGGTGAGGACGTTTAATGAGCTGATGATGAAATAATACACTTGAAAAGTTATTATTGTTATTTTTTTTAATTCTTTATTATTCACTGACTACCAATGGGTTAGGATAATACTGCGTGCATGTTTGTGGTGTTACAGTATTCTCAAAAGCCTGAACACCATGTTCTATGTTAGAATTGTATTTACTGGGATAATGTTTTGTGTATCTCATAAATAAATAAATGACATTAACACAGTACTGTTTACAATTATAAGTCATTTCCATTTTTTTGCTGTCTGTTAACTTGACAATATGCCATTCGAACTTTTTCTCCAAAATAAATCCATCGAGCCTTCCAAAGTTAAAAATTAAAAGCATGATCCAAACTCTTGCTCCACTGACCTTTCTTCCAAGGTCTTCGCTTCAGCCAGCACTGCCTGCAGCTCCTCATCAGAAATGGTGTTCTTGTGGTGATTACCAAACTTCTTAGTGGTGAACAGATCAAAATGGGATCTGAAAAGTGCCTGCGACTGCCGATACGACTCAAAGGGGCCGAATGTGAAGAACCTTTGTGATAACTCCTGCAAAAGAATGCTTATATCACAATATAAATTTTGACAACACCAAGTGGTAGTTTTTTTTTTAATTAAAACCACATTTTTCATTAATAAGTTTTGACAATTCAAAAGTATTTTGAAACTTATTTGAATAAAGTATTTTTTTATTAGAATTGGGATGTAGTTGATTTACATAATAAAATAATGAATTAATTGATATTTTCTAGCAAAATAAACATCATGACTAATTTTTGTTGAATCAGATCATCGTTATCAGGATCACTATAAATTGCTACCGGGATCAATCAGAATGTGTGGTAATTTTCAAGGAGTTGAAAATAGAAAGATAGGTAGCTTATATAGGCTGTGACCGGCCATTTAAATGTTAAAGTGATAGAAACCCCGAAAAAATTTAAATCGTTTGATCAAAGGAACACAAATTTATAATGAATAGTTGAGAACATAAAACAAATACAAACCTTGTCTGAGTTACAATTATTATAAACATCCAAGGCATCAGCTACCACGTCCACCACCTCTTCTGTGATGTTCTCAACCTCTTCAGCGAGCTGGAGGCATTCCTCAGCTGCTGTGGCCTCATCTTCTTTGCATTGCTGCTCAGCTGAGTGCAACTTAGTCACTTCTAAATTAAGCTCTTCTTTTAGCAAACTGCAACAACAAAAATCCAAACATTATGAAGATCTTAAAGGCTTTAGTAAATTTGTATGCATAGAATCAGGTTACTTTAAAGTCCTTTACTATAGGAGCTGCATTGTTGTGGAATGGGTTGCCGGTTGACATTCGTCACGCTAAGTCGATTTTTGCCTTTAAGAATGGACTTCACCAGCATTTGTTGGATACCGATACGTAATTTTAAGTATTTTAACTTTTGTATATATTTATGGGTAGGTATATATATATGTGAGTATACATATTTGTGTATGTTTATATATTTGTATATATATTCTAATAAGTATGTCTATTAACTTCATGTACTATATGTGAACAACTCAATTAATGTTTTTAGTGTAGGTTTATTTTCATTATTTATTAAATTAGAAAATAGGAATTAATTCAGTATTCTCCACCATCCGCAATAAAATACTAAACCTTACTTTTATAAAAGCGCACCTTATTTTATATGTTGTTTCATTGATCACTTTTGTTTATTTGCAATATTGTATTTTTAAATAAACTGAAACCAATAAATATTAGGTCAATTGATGATAGTGAGCGATGACAAAATACAAAATATATGGAAACATTCGTTTTTGATAGTTCATAAAAAGTGTGTCAACGAGTAGTGGTGTCAAATACCCAAATAATATAAGTGAAGCTAAATAATTAAGGGATATTATAAAGTTTTCAATAAAAAAACTAGACAAAATGCAATTGTCTGCCTCCCATCTCCAAAAACCTCCTGTACTTTTATCATTTACTTTCACCCAGAACATAATATTGCTAACTTTCCCTAATAGCCATAATGTTCATTTAATTATATGATTTGATGACCCATTCTATGTTGCGGTTGAGACATCAACCACAACAAGGATTCCGGGATTGATCCCCGGGCAGTATAAATATTTGTGTGCATGAACATGCCTGTTTGTAATGGTCTGGGTGTTTTCTATGTATAATATTCATGTATTTACAACAACAAATGTATATAAGTATGTTTATCTGTTGTTTAGTACCCATAATGCAGGCTTCTCGCTTAACTTGGGGCCAGATGGTGCTGTGTGAATGTCAGTGGATATTTATAGAAAATAACTCACTCATTGCGCTTCAACAGTTCTTTAATAACAGCCTCTTGCTTTTCGAGCATATCCAGCCTCTCTTTTTGCATTTTCAGATCCATTTTAGTGTCCTTCATCGCTTCCTTGTCTCCCGCTAAACATAACTCTTTGTATTCCTCTTGTAAATCTGCCACAGCCAATTCCAAATCTTTTGGGGACATAAGCTGCCCCCTTTTCTCGATTTCAGCATATCTGAAATTGTAATCATTGGTTGAATTGTTGAAGAATTAGATAGCCAATGAAAGCTGTTCATCAGCTTATTAAATGTCCCCACCGAGGGGCACTAGCCTACCCATATAGTGTTTTTTAGGCCTTAGTTGTCCACGAAGGCCCAGTGCGGATTGGCTAACTTTACACACAACCTTTGAATTTCTTCGCAGGCGTGCGCAGGTTACCACACAATATTTTTCTTCACTGTGAGAGTGTCAGATATTCAAATTCAATTCAATTCAAATAGCCTTTATTTCTGAACTTACATCTTGAAACATTACATGAAAATAGATAACAATTTATAAGTAAAATAACAGTGTCAGATAACGTACATATAATTTCGAAAATTCAAAGTCACATTGGTACATGGAGGGTTTGAAACTCAGCCCTCCCGGTAGGAGGGCAACAGTCCATACCATTGAGCCACCGACTATAAAGCTGTACAAAATCATGTAAATGCGAGGCTTAGGTGGTTTTAAGGCTTCATAATATGAATGACAAAAACATACAAGTTAGATTTGTATCAGACAGACAGGACCCAAATATTACCTGTACTCTTCTCGAGCGGTCAGAGCATTGTTATGATCCAAATTTATGTATACCATCGTAACACACCAGAGAAGTCCGGTTCGTTCAACATCCATTCGAAGGATTTTTTATAAGTGTCAACGCCTAAACTTTGCAGGAACGGTACGAATTCAACATCACCTATGTCATTTAGCACATTCATCTTTGAAGTATATTTGTAATTACACTTTATTATAAGCAAACACAAAGTAAAAACATTTAAAAGATCACCAAATGACAAAAGATAGCCGTTTTTATTCAAATATATTGTTTATGTTTTTGTTGAACCTCTGACATTGACATGGATATGACATTGACAGTCATACACACAGATAATACACCTTGAGCTACAGAAAAGCAAAAATAAAAATCATCTAGTTTTAAAACTGCTATTTATGATTTAATAACTCCGAGTTTTAAACCACCACGTTAACAATCATACCTTCATATACTCACTAATACAAAACTTTTAATTACAACTGTAGTAATGAAAATATATTTGATATAAAATGAAGTATAGTAGTAATGTGATACTTAAATCATAGATGGCGTTATAGTAAACTTTGATGGTGCACTATTTCTTGAGTAGAATTTGAAATTCTAGCAGTGCCTACTCTCCTTAAAATCAATCATTACTATCATAAGGGACGTAAAATTTTAAGGGTTCCGTAGCCAAATAGAAAAATTAGATTCGTCATGTCTGTCTGTCCGTAGGAATGTCACACCCTTTTTCTCAGAAACTATTAGCACTACACTGTTCAAACTTTGTAAGTACATTGTATTCTGTGAACCGCTCTAAGGTATTGACCAGAAACTTGAAAAAAACAAATCATAATTGGGGTTCCCCATTCATTCTGCGTAATGGATGAGACGTCGGCTATTTCACCGAGGATTCTGGGTTTGATTCCCGGGCAATACCTACAAACATTTGTGTGCATATGAACATTACCAAATGTCAGGTCAGGTGTTTTTTATGTATAATATTTATGTATTTACAAAAAAAGGATACGTAATATAAGTATGTTCATCCATGGATACTACACACAGACATGGAATAACAATTAGACCGGACGAGTCGCTAAGTTTATAAGAAGACCCAATGTCGCAATTTCAACTTACACACACACATTAAAAATACTTACACTTAATAATATTACTCGTCATTGGTCAATGTTTACCCAATCACGGACACCTTGAACGCGGTGATCCATGCGGGGAAGCGTTATATCGATAGATGTCGATACTTTTTCTATTACCTGCACGAAGATTCAAAATAAAAATCCTACTGTTAATTTTGGGTTACGTGAAATAAATGTTAATTTTAAATGAAATATATTATTGGTGTATTAATAATGTTGAGGAACTTTAATAATATTATTTAAACAATATTATTAAGCCGCGTAGCTTTATTCATTTTATTAGAACTATAATTATCGATCGACGTATGTATATCATATCATCGCTAAAAATCAATACAGCGAAAGTAAATTTTAATTACATTTCAAGAGATAATGTTTAGAATGAAAACATATTTTTTTAAATAGCAACACCCAATGCAGATACGAGTATGTACGAGTAGATATGGTAAAATTAACATAAATATTTGTCTTGTAAAGGGTTACTTATTCCATGTTATAATAAACGTAAAACTTACAACGCTGATCTTCTGGGAACCTTAAATATTAGATACTATTACTATAGAATAGCTTCAGAAAAGGGCAGACATAATATAATGATAAATGTTAAAAAGTTATAAAATAAATCACTATTTGTTCATTATTTTATAAAATCCTTACAACCACATTCACAAATTAAAAATGGCCGTGGCGTGTTCACAGTCACCATTGATAAAAAGCCAATAGCCGTCGTGATTCTTATCAACTTTGTTCGCTTATTATGTACTTATGTTTTTAAACAAAACTTAAATATCGAATAAAAGATATAAAATAACTTTATATAAATAAAATAGCCTCAAAATATTTCTTAAATACTGTTAGTAGAATCGAGGATATAAAAAAATACAAACGTAAAATAATAAACAAAAACCTTCCGCTTCCATACAAGACTGCATACGAATATATCGATAGGTGGGTCGATAAAATGGTTCTCACTAGGCGTTTGTACCAACGGACGCGGTCAGGGGCCGTACTACCGAATAATGGTTCTAGTGGAACACGAGTAATGTTCGCTAACCATTGCGCGCATATTATGAATTGCGAACCGACGAACAGTTAGCACAGCCGCATTGTAATATAACTACCGAGATCGTTACAAAGAATTTACAGTGATATGTTTTCATGAATAAAAAACGGACGATTCGTTTAAATATCCTTTTTTAATTATATAAATCAAAGTTTTCGGTTCTTACCTGTGAAAAGTTATTCCATTATTTGCTAAATTTACTAAATCACTGCGATGATGGCATGTTACTATTGCACAGGACGGCATTTTGGAAAATAAACGGTATTTTCTTCTAAAATGCGTGCGTCTGGACGCGACTTACACAGAGCGTAAACTGGCAGCCAGTGTATGCTCGTTGAGCTTACATTTGTCGCGCTTAAAAACGCGGCTTGCCCCATCTCCTGTATTGGGAAATCTGTGATACTACATAACAGGCTAATGCTTAGTTTGGAGCTAGATGGCGCTGTGTAAAACTCTGTGGATATTTATTATTATTATTTATTCAACTGAAACTAATTTTTTTCACAGCACCGACGTGTAGAGTATCAATGTGTAGATCTTAAAAAAAATATTGAGGTTTATAATATATATATATTTTATAAATTAAATAGTTTGCGCGACACTTCCAAAGTGGAAAAAAGCGTGCTCGCGTAGCTAGTAAAATTACCGGGTATAACAGACCTTACATTTGTTGACTCCATAGTCGGGCGCAGTGTGGCACTGACAGTGAATAATAACTCTCTATCATTTGTTGGTCTCCTTCGATGCCGCACTGTCATGGTCAGGCATATCATTTACCATTAGGTGACCGTCCAGTTCACTAATAACATAAAAAACATGCGTAGCGTGTTCTCATCAAGCAATCACAAACAATGGCGAACGGAGGTTCAAGAGCCGAAGTGTCAGTTTTATAAGAACACATGTTGCAATTTCCCGTGACAAATTGAAAAATTGTCTCAAAACCGCAATTACGCTAACATTCTTGTTGTCGTTGCCGTGACGCAGTGGCGGCTGTATAAATCATACGCACAAAAGGAAGAGCGGTCAATTTGGCGAATTGGCCAATTCTGATCCCCCTGTTTCGGCACCTCGCTCTTGAACGCGCTGCCAAGTTCAAGGTCGCAGTGTCCGGACTCAGACCGTGGTCCCTCCATTACCGGTGTTGCCACCTGAGTTTTAGAAAAAGAGCTTTTTGGGAAGTCAAAAAGGGCTAGAAAGGGCTAGATAGAGCGTCAAAAGTTTTTCTGTCCTAAAAATGCTGAAATAATCATGTCATGAAGCCGATTTTCTATTTTTAATTTTTGTTCGTCTAAAAAAAGGTCATCATGACTGATGGAATAGCAAAAAAGTACTTGTTATCTTGTCGAAAACTTCATATTTGCTAATATTTTCAAGATAGTGAAAAAGAGCTAGATTGCTCTTTTCGGGCTAAATCGTTACATAAGGATTTCACTTATACTAAAAAGTGCTAGATATAGCTACAAAAGGGCTAAGATGGCAACACTGTCCACTACTGAACGAAATTTATGTTGTTTGTTGTCTATTAAGTCGGCGGTTCTAGGCTATATGAGGCGCTATTATAGCTCTGTTGAAAATATCAAGTCAAGGGAAAGGAGTTATCAACTCGATGCCCGTTTCTTCTAAAGAGAAGAAAAACAAAAAAATCTGTCAATTTTATTAGAAATTTCGAAATAATTATTTTTAGGGTTCCGTAGCCAAATGGCAAAAACGAAACCTTATAGATTTGTCAAGTGTCTGTCTGTTTGTCTGTCCGTCCGTCCGGATAACAACCCCTTTTTCCGAATATAAGTACTACACTACTCAAAGTTTGTACCTAAGTAAGTATGTGTATTCTGTGAACCGCTATTAAAAAAAAAAATATTTTTGGTCCTCATACATTCAACTGAACTGGGTATGTGGGGTTCAATGTGTAGATCTTAAAAATTGGTATTGGTTTCTAATATCATTTTTATATATTTAATAGTTTGGCGCGAGAGTCACTTCCAAAGTTGAAAAAGTGTGTCCCCCCCCCCTTTAATTTCTAAACTATGGGGTTGATAAAATCGAAAAAAATATATGATGTACATGACCATAAAATCTAACAAAGATTTAGTTTGAACGATTTCTGGTGTGTAGTTTTTTTTATACGTCAAATAACGGTGATCACTTTTTTTATATTAAAGCTTTAGTTGGTGCCTAATTAAATAAAACATTTTTTTTTATGTAACTGCGGGAACCCTCCACGTGCGAATCCGACTCNTGTGTAAAACTCTGTGGATATTTATTATTTTTTATCAACTGAAACTAATTTTTTCACAGCACCGACGTGTAGAGTATCAAGTGTAGATCTTAAAAAAAATATTGAGGTTTATAATATATATATTTTATTTAATTAAATAGTTTCGCGACACTTCCAAAGTGGAAAAAAGCGTGCCGCTAGCTAGTTTAACCGGGTATAACAGACCTTACATTTTTTGACTCCATAGTCGGCGGCAGTGTGGCACTGACAGAGAATAATAACTCCTATCATTTGTTGGTCTCTTCGATGCCGACTGTATGGTCAGGCATATCATTTACCATTAGGTGACCGTCCGTTCCTAATAACATAAAAACATCGTAGCGTTCATTCAAGCAATCAAAACAAAGGCGAACGGAGGTTCAAGAGCCGTAGTGTCAGTTTTATAAGAACACTGTTGCAATTTCCCGTGACAATTGAAAATTGTCTCAAAACGCAATTACGACATTCTTGTTGTCGTTGCTGACGCAGTGCGGCTGTATAAATCATACGCACAAAGGAAGAGCGGTCAATTTGGGCGAATTGCCAATTCTGATCCCCTGTTTCGGCACCTCGCTCTTGAACGCGCTGCCAAGTTCAAGGTCCAGTGTCCGACTCAGACCGTGGTCCCTCCATTACCGGTGTTGCCACCTAGTTTTAGAAAAGCTTTTCTCAGGGCTAGATAGAGCGTCAAAAGTTTTCTGTCCTAAAAATGCTGAAATAATCATGTCATGAAGCCGATTTTCTATTTTTTTAATTTTTGTTCGTCTAAAAAAAGGACATCATGACTGATGGATAGCAAAAATACTTGTTATCTTGTCGAAACTTCATATTTGCTAATATTTTCAGATAGTGAAAAGAGCTAGATTGCTCTTTTCGGCTAAATCGTTAATAGGATTCACTTATACTAAAGTGCTAGATATACTAAAAGGGCTAAGATGGCAACACTGTCCACTACTGAACGAAATTTATGTTGTTTGTTGTCTATTAAGTCAGCGGTTCTAGGCTATATGAGGCGCTATTATAGCTCTGTTGAAAATATCAATCAAGGGAATTATCAACTCGATGCCCGTTTCTTCTAAAGAGAAGAAAAACAAAAAAAATCTGTCAATTTTATTAGAAATTTCGAAATAATTATTTTTAGGGTTCCGTAGCCAAATGGCAAAAAACGAAACCCTTATAGATTTGTCAAGTCTGTCTGTCTGTCTGTCCGTCCGTCGGATAACACACCCTTTTTCCGAACTATAAGTACTACATACTCAAAGTTTGTACCTAAGTAAGTATGTGTATTCTGTGAACCGCTATTAAAAAAAAATATTTTTGGGTTCTCATACATTCAACTGAAACTGGGTATGTGGGTATCAATGTGTAGATGTTAAATTGGTATTGAGGTTTCTAATATCATTTTTTTATATATTCAATAGTTTGCGCGAGAGACACTTCCAAAGTTGAAAAAAGTGTGTCCCCCCCCCTCTAATTTCTAAACTATGGGGTTGATAAAATCGAAAAAATATATGATGTACATGACCATAAAATCTAACAAAGAAATTTAGTTTGAACGATTTCTGGTGTGTAGTTTTTTTTATACGTCATAAACGGTGATCACTTTTTTTTCATATTAAAGCTTTAGTTGGTGCCTAATTAAAAAAATATTTTTTTTTATGTAACTGCGGAACCCTCCACGTGCGAATCCGACTCGTGCTCGGCCAATTTTTTATAAAATAATCGGTTTTCATTTCCCCACACAAATATAGCTTTGGAATTAAGCGAGATTAAAAATATAGATGAAAATACCATTAGTCTATAATGCTTCATTTTATAATGGTATAAATCGATTCGGAAACCATTGGTTTACCAGTTAACTCCTTTATATCTCAAGATTTCTCAAGATCCTTTATCATGCAATCGGCTGTCAAACAAAATAATTATGATGATTATTTTCGAAAGTCTACTTTCCTTACTATCCCTACCACAGATTTCCCAATACAAGAGATGGGGCGAGCCGCGTTTAAAGTGTGACAAATGTAAGCTCAAGGAGCATACACTGGCTGCCAGTTTACGCTCTGTGAGACGAGTCAAGACGCACGAATATTAGAAGAAATTACCGTTTTTTTCCAAAATGCCATCCTGTGCAATTGTAACAAGCCATCATCGCAATGAATCAGTAAATTTACCAAGTAATAGAATAACTTTTCGCAGGTAAGAACCGAAAAGAAATTGCGACATTGGGACTGCCTATAAACTTGGCGGTTCGTCCAGTCTAATTGTATATTCGGATGTCTGTGATCCCTACAGTTGCACAATGCACCAGTACTTCAAAATGCAGTTGGAAACTTATTTGTTCGGCTATCAGTGTCAACTGTCCGGCCACACTGACATCAAAGATGCCCATTGAATTATGCTATTGTCGTCATTTGTATAGGCCTCTGAACTACCACGGAGTGAGTTTCCATTGCCAGACGTGGACATCATATTTTTATTAATAATAATTGGTCTTCTAACATTTGTGCATTGCACCAAGTTAAAAATTACAAGAAAATGCCACTTACATATTTTACCAGTGTTAATTTTATTATATATATTTATTATAGTGAAGGTGAAATAATGGGACCCAGATATTTTAATTTAAATAACTCCCAATTTCACAACTTCCAACTCATACGAGTTGGACTGCACAATTTGTAATGTTATGTTACTATGTAAAAAAAAATGCTTACCTATACTAATACTTTTGTTTTAAAAATTTTATAATTGGCATTTCAGATTTATATTTTAACCTAACATCTCAATAAATTTCTAGTTTCCAGTTACAAAATGTCAGTATTCAATGGAAACGAATACTAGAACAACATGAAGAGTAGGAAGTGGTCGGGAAGCACCCTCCATAGCATTGTCCCGATAGAAAAACAATAGACGAGCGTGCGCAGCTTTTCGACGCCGTCACAGCCAGACCAAATCAACTCTATTCTCTACACTCATGGTTGATAGTGGCATAGCCCAGCATAGTAGCGTCAATGGTCCTTATCGGTTGTATGGAACACTCTTAGTTCTTAGCGATTTATGAGTGCCTGGTACTTTCTATTCGCGGAAGTATCGGTTTAGTGGATTATGTGGGTGTGAAAAACGTTACTTAATCGGAGATAAGAGAGAGACGTTTTAAAAACGTTTGCTCTTGAGATTAATTAACAAGAGCATTATTTTCAAGTTACTAATAAATTTTACTCTTTTAACTACGTGTGATAAACTCACATGCCTACTTTAAATATTATATCTATATATAATCTTTAGCGTCGGTGGCTCATTGGTATGGACTTTCTTTCAAAAAGAGTAACTACACGATTTTCTTGCCGGAGTATTCTCGGTAGATAACAACCCTCCGAACCGGTGGTAGATTCATTCAAAATAACTTCTTGACGATTCCAAAGTGTTATTTAATGATTTATTTGAATAAAATCATTTTTGAGTTTATCCGACGCTTTACGGTGAAGAAAAACATCGTGAGGAAACATGCGTACGCCCACGAAGAAATTAATAAATTGTGCGCGTGCCCTGGTCGGCTAATCCGACCTGGGCCTTCGTGGACGACTAAGGCTTAAACACCCCATACGGGTAAGCTCTTGCCCCACGGTGGTGCCGTATAATGAGCTAATGATCATAATATATAATATGTTTATTTCCGTATTTCTACATTTTAATTCAGATATATAGAAGATAGTATTTTTTATTGTGGAAGGTATCTGGTGTGTGTTTCAAGAAAACTAAAATAATCGCAAGAAATTTTTCTAAATATATATCTTTACATATTTTTGTTAACATTATCTGGGGTTATAAAAGGATCTATTTTAGTACTAAAACACATTCCATGTTTGACTGAGTGTCATACAGTCCTGTTTGTTTGTCTACACACAGACAGCCCACGCGTGTCTATTGCAGGACTGGTGGAGGAATAGAGTCGATGTATATAGGTTTGACAATTTTTTGTTTAAATAACTACCGAATTTATTTCGACGGCATCACTAAACTTTATCTATGGGAAATACTAGTGCTTCTTTCAAATAGCAGATGAGTTAGGCAATCGCCTCTGAACAGGATCTCCTGAGGTGAATCCATTCCATTGCGGAACGAGAACGAGGCTCTGGTGACCTATCATAATCAACGCATAAGACTTCCTGATTTAGTGGTGGTATTAAGGGTACTACGGGGGTAACCACAATCTCTTAAAACAGTATTGTTATAATGATACGTCAGCATTTTTGTACCAGAAAAGGCGAAGTCTCTTAAAACAGTGTTACAATAGATAAATTTATCTATTGTAACACTGTTTTAAGAGATGGCGGTAACCCCCTAGTTTTTCTTCAAGGATATGAATACTTTATTTCGTAATCAAAGGTAAAAGATGTAACATTTAGTAAATAAGTATCACTATGATCCACCAAGTAGGCATACGAATTTATGAAATATGAAGCATTACAGTTAACAAGGGATTTAAATCTAGTAATAAGTTTCTGTAAGTAAATCAATAAATAAATAATTAATTGGGGAGTCCATTGAAATTACAGAATTGAAAATGAGGGTTGTTTTATTCCAAGTGATAGAAGTTTCCGGAGATCCAAAACTCCCTTTATATTCTTGTGAGATTGGTAACACACACCTTGCTACTCCGGAGTTGCTACTTTGGAGTTGGACACTCGTCTATGAGTGGCGGTTTCACTTAATATCAGGTAAACCTTCATTCTAAAACGTAAACGTCTTTTGCCTACTTACGCAATAACATTAAAGAAAATAAAATTATCATGAACGAAAACCCGAAAACTTTCGGCATTACTATGGCGACAAAATTGTACCCCATCACTAGACCTTTGTTAGTTATACAGGATTATCTCGTTCCTTTGTTCAGCACAAAAGGACGCACCAACGCGATCACCCTGTATGACTGTATATAAATTAAAGTGAACACTGTAACAATCAATTCTTATTGTGAACTGGCTTTTGCGTGCGACTTCGTCCGCGTGGAATAGTGACTTTGAGTTCACGCTAACCTTAATCCGCTGCTTCGTTTATATAGGTGATATAAAAAATGCGATATCTCCGAATATATTTATTTAAATCGAACGATGTAACAGAAAATTTGTTTAACATTCAACATTCGTGATGAGTAACGTATTTATATGAATAAGGATTAATATCATATTTGGAAAACACCTTAGTAAATAATGCATTATTTAAGAATAAAAAATTGATTAGCTAAAATTTTATAGCGAGCTAACCTTAAAAGAAAGACATACCTACGCTGTCGCGGTGTTCTTTTTAGAGCTTTTTAAAGGGGAACAGTATTGTCATTCATGACTTTTGCGAAACTTTACCGTTTTCGCAGCGTAGGTATGCAACGGAAGCTCTGCGTAGGAATAAGTGTTCCGATTTTGAAACATTCTGCTTTGATGCATTGCTCTTATTGTGCTCTTCTTAACGTGATAATCCTCGATAAATAAGCTATTTAACACTGAATGAATTTTTCAAATTGGGCTAGTAGGTCCTTAAATTATCGCGTTCAAACAAACAAACAAACTCTTCAGCTTTATAATATTAGTATAGATGTGGGTGTTTAGCTGTGGGAGTACGCCCTTTGAGCATGGTCCACTACTTTAGACGCAGGATTCAAACGTGTTGCTAACAGAGATTTTTTGTTCTATTTGTACGTCATTGCCGTCCCATGTGGTTCAATGGTTGAGAAGTCGGATATAAAATGAAATGAAAAGTGTTTATTCAGTTTAGGTAATTACAGAACATTTATGTATGTCAAATGAAGCAACCACTGGTTCGGACGGTAGTTTTCTACTGAGAAGAATCCAGCAAAAAACTCGTTTGAACGCGATACTAATCCAAATGTTCCGGTGGTTTCGGTATGATCACCGTGCAGTACAAAAGTTTGTAGGCATAATTATTTTTGTTTTTTCAGTCTTGCTGAAATACCTCTTGACCAGTTTAAATATAAAGAAATCCTTAGGAAGTAAGGTTATTTCGATTGTGGTATTGCTCTGCGTATTTGTTAAATTAACAAATTTTTATATCAACTATTATTTATCATACTAAGTTGAAAAGAGTGAAATACATTTTCTTGGTCTGGGCTTATCCAACACATCTCTTTTTTCCGTTTTAAAAAAGGATGGTACTTAAATAAAACAGGTCGTAAGTTAAATGAGCAAGTGTTTATAGTTATGAAGCTTAGGAGACGAGCGTTACACATCGACCAATGGTGTTTAGTAGGTTGGTACCTACATTTAGACTTAGGGCTGCCTACGTTTTCGCAGTACCTAAAGTTGGCGTCCAAACGCTTCTTCGACTCGGCAGTAGCGCATTCAAACCCGCTCATTGTCTCCTCTGCTGATTATTCAACAACAGCAGCTTATAATAATAATATTTCACCTCGCGCGCGTAAACGTCGGCGTCCACGGGACGTGCTAGACGATCCGGACGACCCTATCACAAAATAGCTAAAACACTAAGATTACACTCCACAAATCGACAACCGAGATTCCGCCCCCACCGGCGGGGCCATCGTTCGCGTAACCGGCATGTGCCGGGCCGCTTTTCTCCCCAAACATATGTTAGGCTACCAAGCCCCCCCGCAACGCCCTAAGCCGAGGTTCGAGTCCCGTTCGGGGACGCCCTTAGGCTCGTTGTGTAAATATTAAGGCTGAAGCCATCTGCGCTCGCCACTTGCCCGGTGAAGCTGTAAAGGCCATCTGCGGCCAACAGCAGTAGTCAGTTCGAAAAAAAAAGTAGGTTGGTAGTTCTTAAGTAAGAATATAAAATACGCATTTTTATTTAAGGCAGAGATTTGCCGAGTAAAAACTAATAAAAATCTTACGTTATAAATGAATGGCCCATCAAGGCACTTTAAATATATATAAATGTCTATTGTAATACCACCAAACACAGAGTTAATACTTGTGTGGGGCCAGTATAACAGAATGGCTACATTTTACTATTTGTACATTTATAAACTTTTAACCCAGATAGATATATAAAAAAAAATGTCTCGCGCGGCATATTACAGTAACTTAGCTAATATGGGTGTGTCACAAATCACTCGCTAAGCTTTGTCTATAATTAGAAGTTATTTAGTAGTTGAGCAGGTCTTCGCCACCTTTTTTATAAAAAAATATTTAAACCTGCTTCACATAAAAAGAAATAGGTAATAATAATATGAGTCGATACTTTAATTATTGTACCAACTGAAGTGTAAACAGTTACTCATTTAATGTTTATTTTAACGGGGTTTTACATTTCATGATATTGTTATGACTTCATTTATTTACTAACAATACCAGCCGGTAACAGTCTTTAGGCCACTTTACGTTAGAGCCCTGCCATATTTTCCACACTTAGCGCGCTGATTACAATTCCTCAAAAAAGGCTTAATCGAATAAGAAAGAAAGAAAGAAAAAGATTTATTGACCAAAGGTACTACACACGAACAGAAAAATAATAACAATTTAAAGGCAGATTATAACATAAAATAAACAAACATACAATAAATAAGTATTAAACAACATTAAACACGAAACAAAAAAGTGTAATACTTTAGTCAAATGGATACTGCCTCAGTATATGCTGCTGTGTGTATGTTTAAAAAGTATACATGTATAAACGACTTGATTTGACACACAGCAGCGCTGATTTTCTGGCAGTGCCAACGTGACGACGAGCCAGACTTATGTCAATGTGTATAAATGCCTATAAGTAAAAGAAATTTATAAAGGGAATAAGAGAGCGCTGCTAACTGTTGCTGAACATTTAATCCCTCATACAAATGTTTCGGATTGAGACGGTTTAACTGATCGCTTGGCTCTATCACTCAAAACAAACGCCATCGCATCCGCTCCTATCCGCGCACAAAAAAGTTTTGATATTAAATGTTTGGCCTCCCTGAGTGCCTAGCACGTTCACAGCACTTGAGCAGTAGATCTCGATTCTAAATTTGTCGACTATTCGACGACAGACTAAAAGAATTTCCGTGTTGATACACGACGACTCTTTTAGAGTTATAGCAGTCAATTAAGATTAAGTTTACGCTACAAATAAAAACTTAATGTACTGTCACGGACTTTGACAGTGTCAGCATAGTAGTCAGGAAATAGTGAAGGTTATAGCGTTAATAGCGGCTTAAGGGAGCCATGGGATAGAGATACCACGAAGAATCCTCAAAAAGCAAACCTTAGGACTTCCTAACGACCGATATAACTTTATGTGCATAGTAATTTTAAAATAAAATATTAGTATTCATCTTTATCGGACGTTCTTATGGTGAAGGGAACCTGCGCACGCCTGTGATGAGATTCAAATGTATATGAAGTCGGCAAATCCGCACTGGGCTCGCGTGGACGACTAAAGTCTATATGGGTAGGTTCGTGGTGGTGGAGATATATAATGAGTTGCTGATGACGATTCACCTTTTTTACTTATGATGGTTTAGAAAAGTTTTGAAGACATGATTCCACAAAATGATCTTGTCAAGGCATTAAACATTTTTATTACAATAGTCTACAGCTTCAGCGGCCGGTGTATGCGATTAACATTAAAGTATACTCTTTTAAACATTAAAATATATACTTATTTGTTAATTTTGACTCTACAATAACTAATTACAATTAATTTGTTAAATTGGTAATATTATATCTTTACCTATATAAGATTTCGAATTCCATTGATAAAACTTTCATACACATTTTGCAGACAATCTCAATTAGAGAAATTAATCAAAGAAAGTTGTAAAGCCCATGAATTTAATGCATTACACTAAGGGATCGCGTTGCAGCTAATGTATTTTTGATATTAAGTTACGAGCTATGAAGTTTATCATGTTATTTTAAATGGTTGATTGATGCAGCTAAATTTATTCCTATGGCATCATTATTTTGTGTGGTAAAGACTTCATTTAAGTCAGTTGGTACTACTCGTGGGTTGTAAAATTTTACGAGAACGAGATGTTTCAGCGTCGGTGGCTCAATGGTGTGGACTGTCGCCTTCTTACCGACGGGCTGAGATTCAAATCCCGACATGTACCAATGTGTTTTCGAATTTTCGAAAATATGTGTACGTTATCCGACGCTCTTACGGTGAAGGAAAACATTGTGAGGAAACCTTCATGAACACCTGTGAAGAGATTCGAAGGTTGTGTGTGAAGTCGTCCAATCCGCACTGGGCCCGCGTGGACGACTAAGGCCTAATCACCCTATACGGGTAGGCTCGCGCCTTTCAGTGGGGACGTTTAATGAGCTGATGATGATGATGAGATGTTTCAGGTAAACGAAACGGTTGTAGTTGCCACACATGCAACTAGTTTCATCGTAAGACGGACGGTGTTGTTACTAGTTAGTTTCGCAACTGTTTAATTCGTTCCACGTACGAGGTCCTTTCAGGACGTCAATATAGTTCGCGGACGTTAATATAGTTTGCAAAATGGGGAAGATCTATGTCCAGCAGTGGACTGCGATAGGTTGAAGAGAGAGTCAACATCTCTATTTATGCCAACATACTTCAAAACCAAATAAAGGCTGATTGTGTCTTGATAACTCTTGATGCTATATGAGTATGCTGATGACCCGAATGTCTTCCGCAAATTACGACCCGGAACTAGTCTTAGGTTTCCTGTAAAATGAGAGATACCATTGTGCTGAGAGACAATGGTCCCTTTCAAAAGCTCTTCTGAAAAAATAATATATTTATCCCAACGACAGCCTAGTGGTCGTTGATTTATCCGGAACAGAATATAGGTCATCATCATCATCAGCTCATTAAACGTCCCCACCGAGGGGCATGAGCCTAACCGTATAGGCTGATTAGGCCTTAGTCGTCCACGCGGGCCCAGTGCGGATTGGACGACTTCACACACAACCTTCGAATCTCTTCGCAGGCGTGCATGAAGGTTTCCTCACGATGTTTTCCTTCACCGTAAGAGCGTCGGATGACGTACATATATTTTTCGAAAATACATTGGTACGTGTCGGGATTTGAACCTCAGTCCTCCCGGTAGGAAGGCGACAGTCCACACCAATAATATAGGTGGATCTATAACCAAGAATATAGGTGGACTGCACTAATTTGAAGCTAAGTAAATCACCAAACGGAGCAAGTTCGAACTTACTCCGACTTTCCGGAATGTACCTGTTGCAATAACTGATAGCCTTGAGCTTCTTGGTGTTCATCTCGCCAAAATCAACTTCGGCCAATATATCGAGTCCAAAGCAAAAACAGCAGCTTCTGTCATTATATCAAGCCCAAGTCCGGTCTTGTATGGAATACTGCTGCCACCTATGGGATGGATTAGCCAATTACCAACTGGCTGCTTTGTACGCGATTTAGAGGCGTGCTGAGCGGCTCATTGGCGACCCTACACTGACTGATGCTAAGCTGCAAAGCCTCGAGCATCGTCGTACAGTTGCACGGCTGTCGGATTTTTACAGGCTACATTTCGGTGAGTGTGCGATGGAATTAAACGAGCCCCTTTTCACCATCGGGATACAAGACGGAGGCGAGCGTTCCATCCTTACGTGGTAGACATTCCACACATCCGCACAGCCCGCTTTGGTGCCTCGTTCCTAATACGCTCCGCAAAGGAATGGAATTCTTTGCCTCCTTATGTGTTCACCGATCATTACAACCTGGCCGTCTTCAAGGTAAGAGTGAATAGGCTGTTTCTAGGTAGGCATGATCCATCCTCGGCCGCATCATCACTTACCATCAGGTGAGATGGCGGTCAAATGTCTGTCTATGAAAGATAAAAAAAAGTATTTTCGTGCTGTTTACATGTATCAAATTCTATAATACACATCTCAACTAAAATTAGCTTTCAAAACTGGGCCAACAACAAAATTGCGTTTTCTGCAATTGCAATTATTCATCATGAATTATCGCGTGCATTTAAAAAAGTTGTCCTACTGCATACAGTAAACAATGCAAAATTCTCCTGTGATCATTTTAACGGTTTCGTCATCGCCCGGTCGCTGACCGCATCAGCTAACATCTGGTTTAATAATATCATTAATTAGCATGAAACTGTATAGGATTTGAAGCAATTTAAATGGCAAATGTGGTTCTATCGTCGTATGCTGCGCATAAGCTGGACCCAAAAAGTCAGAAATGAAACTGTCCTTCAGCGCGTTCAAATGTCCCGAAAACTATTGCAAACTATCAAAAAACGCAAAATAGAATATCTTGGTCACGTGCTCCGACACGATAGATAGGCGTTACTTGAACTCATTATGATGGGCAAGGTAGAAGGGAAAAGGCGCGCTGGACGCAAGAGAAATCATGGCTGCGAAATATCCGAGAGTGGACCGGCATTACTTCCGTCGAAAAACTATTCCGACTAGCGATTGTCAAGATCGAGTACAAAAAGCTTACGGCCAACCTTCAGGATTGAAGAGGCACTTGAAGAAGAAATGGCCAAGTACGCTGGGAATTCTTAGAAGATCCTGCAGAGTATTGGAAAGGATTTTGGTCGAAGTGGCAATGGTCCCGTCTTTGTTTTTGTTACAGGTCTTAAATATATATACTTATATACGATTTCCCCCTGTTGGTTATAACAACAGGGGGAAATCGTATACATTCGTACAACTTATCTCACAATAAAAGTAACACAAAATGCATTAAGCCTCCCATCCAGTCAAGTGAACTTTTATGAAGTTCTTGCAAACCGACTTGCTTAAGGGAGTACTAAGTAAGTTTTTTATCCAATTGTCAACCTGTTGGAAAGGGGAACTGAAGCTTAGTCACCGGGCTTTCCCGTAACTCACCCTAATATGAATTATTTATTAGTAGCTATAAATTACAAAGGTGCATGCACAAAGGTAATTGTAGTCCATCATGATAATTCTTTTGTTTGGTGTACTACAGGCTTCCGTTTGGAGGCCACTGCAGAAACAGTCAAGTGCTTTTCGCACATCATAGCGATAGGAAGATTGGGCCGTAGCCCACCACTCGGGCCCATTGCTGATTGTTTGGTTGTCAATATTATCTAGGCGACGGCTTAACATGCCACCCCGTGCGACACAGAACCATGTATCTTTTAGACAAATTGTTGTTTAATTGTATTTTGATGTTTTGTATGTTTCCTTTAAATAAATAAATAAATATCCACTGATATTCACACAGCGCCATCTAGCCCCTAGTTAGTTAGTTAGGTAGTTTATTTCTTTATTTATTATTTATTGTCGACCCATTTGGTGTAGTGATTGAGACGTCAGCTACTACACCAAGGGTTCCGGGTTCGATCCCCGGGCAGTACAAATATTTATGTACATTAACATGTATTGGTCTGGATATTGTCTATGTATATACAAAAAAAAAGTATGTTTATCAGTTGTTTAGTACGCCTAAATACAGGCTTCACACTTAACTTGGGGCTAGATGCGCTGTGTGAATGTCAGTGGATATTTATTTATAAGACTATCATCAAAGTTAGTTTCCGAAACATATTAAAAAGAATAACAAACCCCATGGTTATTTTAAAACTTTACATTCTAATTGGAACCACTCTGTCCCTTGATCCCTTCGCCCAAAAAACTGAATGGGTTTTAAGAATTACAGCCACAATAAATCCTTCCTTACTGCGAAGGTGTCAAAAGGTAAAAAAAACATAGCGTCGAATGGTAAACAGTGTTTCTTAAAGTATAAAAAAGATGTAAAGATGCAGTGTTCGTTAGGTTTAGAAGGTTCCGTGTTTGTCTATATCGTCGGTTGATTACTTCGTTATAATATGTTCGGACAGTTCAAAGTCCGTCTGCAATCTTAATTTATTGATTAGTATGTACAACTGCCATCATTTAGATTTGTGTTTGTTTATAATTATCAGCTCATTATACATCCCCACCGAGGGGCTCGAGCCTACCCGTAAACGGTGTATAGGCCTTAGTCGACCACGTAGGCCCAGTGCAGATTAGCCGACTTCAAACACAACCTTTGAATCTCTTCGCACGCGTGCAATTTCTTCACGATGGTTTCTTTTACCGTAAGAGCGTCGGATAACGTACATTTAATTTCGAAAATTCTAATCGATTGATTACGCCAAAACTAAATATCAATAGTTTTGGCGTAAACTAATCAAACAGATTATTTTACCTTTATCAAAATGAAGCCAAATTGCATCACCCGGTATTGAAAGGTGGAACTTTAAGTTTCGTTTACTAAGCTGCATAATATCCTAATTCCATCCCATTCATTACAAAGAAGAAGTGTAGTGAAAATACGTTTCAATCATTTTAATATAAGGGTTTTTTATTACATCATGACTACGACGGAACACCAAAACAGCCATCATAAAACCGCTCGAGTCGACAGGTAGAAAATTAGAAAAAAGGATCATAGGAATTCTGTGGATCTCGTTAGAACATGAACTGAAGTTTTAACTAAAACAAAACAAAATTAAATATTCAGAGAAACTTCTAGGAGTATCCAGTAAAGCTTTGGATTCGCACAACTCAATTAAATAAAAATATTTTGGTACTGATCGTAGACTTTTAAAAAATACGTTCAGACGGTAGTTTTTTTACTGAGAAGAAATTTAGCAGTTAAAAAAAAAGTTAAAAGAATTCTTTTCAAAAATAATGTATATTGTATAGAGAAAAATATCGATACTCAATAACATCATTTTATTATATAAAGCAAATGCACGAGGATCAGATCCGAAACCCTTGGTGGTCGTCAATTTGTCTTGGAACATCAGTAGAATAAGTGTAATTTATGTATCCATCAAATTCACGAAATAAAGACATGACAGACGGGCAGGGCCGGATTAGCTTAACCATATAGCAAATACTATGGGCCCCGCGCTACATGTAGAGTAACAAAACAAATAAATGTCAAAGGAGTATAAATTATCTTGCATGCTTAAGACTGAATATCCTATGAGTCATGGCTTAGGCTTCAGTAAGTTAGAAATATCTAAAACACTGTTGCTTCACAGTAAATCCTAAAAATTTAAACGTAGAAACTTTTAACGTAATTGTTTTATTAAAATCCATATATACATAGACAATAACATGTATACCACATTTCTATCCTTGAAACGGTTAGATTATATACTAAACTTGGGATCCTGAAACAGAACCAGGGGTCCCTTGTCATAATTTGCTACAGACCCCGCGCTGTCTGAATCCGGCACTGCAGGCGGGAGTAATACTTGTTAACAGTTCATAAATATTTAACAGTTCATAAATATTTATTTAAACATCTTAAAAACTATTATTAATAGAATAAAACTATTCCACACCCTCTAACAAATAATAAGTACCTACTTGAATACAATCAGTTCGTAGGGTCCTTAGGGATTCGATCATAGATTCCATTGTTATGTAAAGATAAAATAACGACTTACTGACGGTGACGCTTGCTTATAAGATTTAGAAAAATTTGTGTGGTTTTTCATTAAAATAAAGAAATTAATATATCCACTGACATTCACACAACGTCATCTAGCTCCAAATTAGGTATTAACCATGTAATATGTATCTGTAAAAAATCTAGCCAAGTCTCGATGGAGCTGCTTGATTATCTCTAAAAAGTAATGAAATCAAGACAAAGACGTGCCAAGTCTAAGGTTCCTTACTGCAATTAATTAATTATTATGGTTGATGTTGTGTGACTTGGCCGTTGAAGAGTACACAAGGATACAAAACTAGGTGCTTCATGACACCATTGCACCAATCTGTCGCCAGAACCGCTACCCATTGACGGTACAAATTTGCCACTTGGAAAACGGTGATTCAATAGCCCATCGATTGTAGGCTTGATAAAGCCACTAACGTATAAAGAACTAGCTTTTGCCCGCGGCTTCGCCCGCGTTAAATTCGGGATGACAAAATTATTCTGTTTTCGTTACCAGGAAAGTGGAGCCATCCACTGCCCCCAGATGCTTAACAAGGAATAAACTTATAATCATATACTCTTTTTTATATTATAAATAGAAAACACCCTGACTAATAAAAACAGATATGTTCAGTGTTCATGCCCACAAATGTTTGTACTACCCGTGGATCGAAACCGGAACCCTTGGCATAATAGTTCGCTGATTATTTGAGAATAGAAAATTTATATTTTTTGCTGAAGAGTGTTTATAAATGATGTTTACAACGCACGATAGCCCATTACTAATACAGTATATTAACTTAATGCACATTTGCAATACAAAGCTATGCGTGTTTTGGAAAAATACTGGATTGGTCCCTTCGTCGAGCGGGCATAACACCAATTCATTCTCACATCCTCTAATATATTTTCATGTAGGGAAAACTGCTCATAAATATTCATCAAACTGACACGTCTGCTTGACAAACAAACTATTGCCGGGTGTCTGTTATTGTATATAGGTATATGTATATTGGATTGACTTGATGGTGGAGGTTACTACTACACACACACACACACGGCACGCCCTCAAACACACACATACACACATTTTACAGTTATACGATTACATTGGAGCGTCGATGGCTCAATGGTATGGACTGTTGCCTTCCTACCAGGAGGACTGAGGTATGAACCTCAGTCCTCCTGGTAGGAAGGCAACATTCAAAAACACATTGGTACGTGGCGAGATATGAATCTCGCCACGTACCAATGTGTTTTTGAATTTTCGAAAATATATGTATGTTAACCGACGCTCTTACGGTGAAGGAAAACATCGTGAGAAAACCTGCCTTCACGCCTGTGAAGAGATTCAAAGGATGTGCGTGAAGTCGTCCAACCCGCACTGGGCCCGCGTGGATGACTAAGGCCTATACACCCTGTACGGGTAGGCTCGTGCCCCTCGGTGGGGGACGTTTATAGAGCTGATGATGACGTTTACATTCTTTGATCTGCAGGCTAGAGTTCCGAAATACAGAGTCGCCCTAGTTTGAGCTCCAGATCACACGATTATTGTATCCGATCAATATTTGTTTCCTATAATTGTTGTGTGATAAATGAAGATTTTTATTATTATTATTACTTAGTATAAAACAAAGTTCATATTCTCTGTCCCTATATCTCTATGTTTGCTTAAATCTTTAAAATTACTAATGTTTTGGTTAAAATGGTAATTATATTGTAGAATGACTTGTCTTAGGCCATCTAGGCCTATTCATCATCATAAGCAGCGGCTCATTAAACATCCCCACCGAAGGGCACGAGCTTACTCGTATAGGTTATTTAGGCCCTGGTCGTCCACGCGGGCCCAGTGCGGATTGGCCGCACAACCTTTGAATTCCTTCGCAGGCGCAGGTTTCCTCACGTTATTTTCCTTCACTATAAGAGAGCATACATATCATTTCGAAAATTCGATAATACAATGGTACGTGGCGGGATTTGAACCTACACCCTCCAGATCGGAAGGCAACAGTGCACACCAATGAGCTACCGACGCTCTAATCGAAAACTTAAATATAAAACGTGATAAGGGGCAGGACCTAATAGTCACCCCTTAAATCTATGTGCCAGTAAACCGTGTCATGTTTATCGTAATTTGCGTTAAATTATGTCATAATATCTTTGATCCGCCGCTTCGTATCGAGAAACTGTCAGTTAGTACGATATGTGCTAATTAAATAGAAATTTATTGATAGATTGAAATTGGACAGCTGGCCGATACCTAGATTGCCTAATTTTGGAAAATTACGAAATCGATGACATCATTAAATAGGTACCATAAAATAATAATAAGAAACAGCACATTTTTACACTTCTTTACAATTTTCAGTCACTGTAACATAAATAATCAGTTCAAGAAACAAACTAATCAGTTCAAGAAAAATAGAAAGAAAGAAAAATATTCATTTGGTGCAATCACAGACATCCGAATATACAATTAGACTGGACAAGCCGCCAAGTTTATAGGCAGTCCCAGTGTCGCAATTTCTTTTCGGTTCTTACTTGTGAAAAGTTATTATATTTCTTGGTAAATTTACTGATTCATTGCGATGATGGCATGTTACAATTGCACAGGATGGCATTTTGGAAAAAACGGTAATTTCTTCTAATATCCGTGCGTCTTGACTCGTGTCACAGAGCGTAAACTGGCAGCCAGTGTATGCTCGTTGAGCTTACATTTGTCGCACTTTAAACGCGGCTTGCCCCCATCTCCTGTATTGGGAAATCTGTGGGTGCAATACATATTATAACATGTTATTCCTTAAAATAATAATAATGCTACTAAAATAGTGGCCACTCAGCTAATGCCATGACAGTTTTGTCAAGGCGCTGTTTGGCTATTATAATTATAAAAAAATATATTTCCGATTAATACTTCAACCTACAATAGTCCACTGTTGGACATTGGTCATCTCTATTTGGCGACAAAGATACCGGTTTTGTTATTAGTTGTCATTGCCGATGACGATAATAACTAATATACCTTTAATATTTTAATATGTTATAATGTACAATGTCTAGATAAATCCAACAACGCACAAGCACCGATCACAACAGATTGTAACTAATTGACCGTTTAAGCAAAGTGCAGCCATCACACGGGAATCGAATCCAACATCCCTATTTTGGTAATCGCCCATAATAGCCCTTCGATGTTGAGCAATAGCTATTACGTTGATCCTGTAGGGACTGGGGTGCTATTTTTAAACTGTTCGATATATTTGTACGATGACATTCGACAGTTTCACCTATATTATTGACGACTCATCTGGATCAAGGGTTCCGGGTTCGATCCCCGGGCATTACAAATATTTGTGTGCATGAAAATATCTGTTATCTGGGTGTATGTATGTATTTACAAAAAAATATTTATAAGTATGTTTATTATCTGACAAACTAAACAACTGCTTAGTACCCTAACTTCAAGCTCCTTGCTTAATATGGGGCTAGAGCGCGCTGTGTAAATGTCAGTGGATAATTATATTTAATTATATTATATTATTCGTGGATGTACAAATGTTACCGAAGTAGCTCGTCGGATCAGAAACTTTCAAGTAACAGTGGGCGGACGACTTGCGAAAGGTAGAGACTGAATGAGAAAAGTGGAGGACGGGGATATCTGAGGTAAAATGGGGAGTCCTATGACCAGAAATGGATTGGGACTAATACAACTGGCAGGATCATTCACATAAATGTATGTATTACGCGGGGATCGACGTCATAATGTCAAAACTATGACGGCAAGTATTTAGGTTATAAAATTACCCATTCTTAATACTTTTGTATAATTACTTATACATTAAACTATCGATATGAGGATAGTCATAACGATAACTTGGGATTTTAAAGCAGTAATTAATTACCCAATTCCATTAATATCGAATTTATCATTTATCTTACTAGTGACTACTTTCTAGTATATGTAGTTTACTCTAATGTGAGGGCTTTTGGTACAAAATTTGTGTTTCATTTATTTTATCGATTATTTCAAGAATAAGTCCCTGTACCATAGATTATAAATCCTTGACACGCTCGTTAAGATTGACTGCATGGAACTATAGGGCAGAACAGGATACTTTGCCGGAGATTGCATAAAATAATGTTTTTTATGGATTGATTTGTTAAGTCTTTAGTTTACTAAGTGGTACACTTGGTACTCGTCTAGGCAGGTACACTGTTGCCACCTTAGCCCTTTTGTAGCTAGATCTAGCACTCTTTA
The DNA here is from genome assembly GCA_019425675.1 of Leucinodes orbonalis. NCBI lineage: Eukaryota > Metazoa > Arthropoda > Insecta > Lepidoptera > Crambidae > Leucinodes > Leucinodes orbonalis. Next base: position 212,059 of record PQWD01002570.1, read on the forward strand.
GTATAGGTGAACTCCTTTTTTAACGATTTAGCCCGAAAAGAGCAATCTAGCTCTTTTTCACTGTCTTGAAATTATATGAAATGTTACATTACTGTATTTCATCTCATGACTATTTTTCAGATTTTAGGACATAAAATCTTTTGATGCTCAATCTAGCCCTATCTAGCCCTTTTAACTTCTCGAAAAGCCCTTTCAAAAACTCAGGTGGCAACACTTGGCAGGTACCACCGCAGTGCCAGATAACGTCCCGTGAAATAGGAGTGTTATGCACTTTAATGTTTCGGGATGAGAGCACTGTAACTAGTAAAATTACAAGGTATGAGACCTGACATCTATTATCTCTGGCACAATGTGGCATTGATGGAGAATAATAACTGTCTATCATTTATTATTTTTCCTTTAATGCCACTCTGTCATGGTCAGGCGTATCACTTACCATCAGGTAAGCGTCCTGACCGGCCTGCATCCTCTGTAGCATTATATAGCATCAAATCATCAAAACCATTTCATGTACAAGACGTCCACAGCTGATCGTAGTCATCACGACGTAATTACGAAAAATATAGGTACCTTTTACGATATGGGAAAGTGTGATAATTAATAACACAATAATAAAAACTAACAAGTCCATTTTATTTCAATGATGGCACTTTTTATAAAACATCGTCGACACCAATATTTACAAAAACATATTTAAATTAACCTACACCAAATCTCAATATCGCATTTTGTACGTGAACTTTCTAGTTCATAAATAAAAAATGTTTTCTTAAATTAATAAATACTATTTACGTCACTTAATCTCCCTTCCATTTCTATTTTTGGAAGACATAAATGACTAACTCTTATGCTAATGCTTTTAGCAATAAAAATAGCTATCAGCTTAAATTACCTCAGGCTGAAGCCGGGCTGTAGAGAGGCCTTTCATCTGAAGTTGTATGTAATAGGCTCTTGATAATAACAGTTTTTGTATGGTTAGCTGCATGTCTCTATGCGTGCTTTAACAGTCATCAACGTGTATTCTAGGTCGAAGGGTGAGACAGGGAGTGAGATTACAAGATTGTGACTTAACCATTTTTTTTTTATTTAGCAACTACGTAGTTCTTTTTTAGCTATCACTCCAGCGTTATAGGTGCCATTTGCCACCAGGTGGGTAGTCTGTTTGATCGATTCTATTTATCATAAGTAAGATTAATAGCTTATTTAATATTATTCCTATAAAAGTGCGTATTACATACTACGCACCACGTCGATCTCCCTGTTTATTTAATATAGATTTATTTTTTAACTATTTTAATTAATACATAATATGTCCGTTAAAGCAGTAAAATACAAAATTGCCATTTTAGGTTAGGATTTTCATAGGCTTTCAGACTAGAAATTTAAAACGTAGAGCTATAAAAAAAATCCTGCATTATTTAAAGTATATCAAAAGTAAAATTAGCTTTATATTTGTAATTGACATTGCAAATGTGTGAAATATAATATATATTTATAAATGTAAAATTGGAATTCATAATAATCTTATGGCGATTGAATAAATAATAAAAAAAATCACATAATTTTAAAGCTTTGAAATTCAAATGGAAGGCTGTTGGGGGCTGTTTTTTACATCAAAAGTGCATTTGCATTTTAAAAATAAATTTTTAAACTGCGGAACAATTCTTGATAAAACTCTTACTCAAAGAGTACTTTAGTAAAATATTTTATTAGGTTTTTTTCATGGTATAATGGATCTTGGAGTATCGTATATGAGATTCCCAGTGGAACTCTGCAATCGGGAGTCTTCTAAGTCTTCTTGATCTTTTTTCAGCTTCGAGAAATTCCTACTAAGAACGGCGACCTGGAAGAAAAAGCAAAAAAGCGGTCAATAGCGGGTCGGGCTCGTTTAAAAAAGGTACCTTGGTAGCACAGAAAATACAATATTACTTGCAAAAAAAAAATCAGGTGCCACCTTTTTTATGTTACAAAGTGTACAGTACGGTCAGGACGTTCACTTGATGGTAAGATACACCTCACCATGACAGAGCGGCATTGAAGTAGACCAACAACTGATAAACAGTTATTATTCTCCATCAATACCGCACTGCGCCCGTCACGCGAGACAACAGATGTTAGGTCTCTTATATCTGGTAATTTTACTAACTACAGTGCCCTCATCGCGAAACACAGAAGTTCAAATACGGATGATCAAACTACTTTCAAAGAAACATCCATACTGTTTAGAGATATCTTTCCACTGACATTCCTCAAAGCATGCGCTCTTATTTTTTATTTAGGCCTCCTTAGGTACCAGCAGAATTTCTCCTTCAATTCAATAGTTCATTGCTTTTGCATATTTAAAAAAATACTGTCACATACAACACTGTCAGACAGAGACAGGATCCAATTTCTACAATCGAGTTAGACAGGATTTAAAAGTTTGAGTACCAAATTGATAATAGTAAATATCGACTGACATATACAAAGCGCCATCTGGTCCCAAACTAAGCGTTCAGCCTGTAATATGTGTAACATAGAAAACACCCAGACCTATACAAACAGATATCATTCTTCTTCTTAGCGTATCGATAGCAAAAACAATTAAACTGTAGAAGCCCAAAAGCTAGCCACGGCAGCAGCGCTGTCCGCAGCCGTCATCAAATCCTGCAGAGAACAGCTACTTGGGCAAGCAGGACATGACATAAGGTGAATCATCGTTTGGGCCGCTCCACAAAGACAGTCCAAATCAAGGCCGGCCGAAAACCCCCATCTGGCTAAATTGTCCCTACTCCGACCTGTCAAAGTCCGAAGCCTACAGATATCATTATGCTGATATCATTCATGCACACAAATGTCTGTACTGCCCGGAGATCGAACCCAGAACCATTGGTGTAAAAGCCAACATGACGATACTTTGATACTTACAGCGTACAAGCACGTAAGTACACCGACAAAGAAGCCGACAAGCACATCCCACCAGTGGTGGCGGTGGTCCGTGATCCTGGTGAGCGAGGAGACAGCTGCAAAGGTGAAGCAGCTCAGCTGCAGCGCCGGCACCACGAAGACTGTGCGGTACCGCCAGCTGAAGGCGCGTACTTGAGAATACCACTGTAACAATTGTTTTAATACTAACATGGAACTAAAAACCCTTAAAAAATATAACTAAATACAATAATTTAAAGACTCCTTTTTCTTTCGTACTGACTACTGCTGTTGGCCGCAGATGGCTTTTATAGCTTCACCGGGCAATAGGCGAGCGCAGATGGCTGTCAGCCTTAACATTTACACAACGAGCCTAAGGGCATCCTAGAGTGGGACTCGAACCTCGCCTTAGAGCGTTGCGGGGTCTTAGGGCGACGCGGGGTAACTTAGGGCGTTGCGGGGTCCTAAAAGAACTCCCTATAGGTAAAGCTCCGAAGATACTGGCAACATTATCCCTTTGAATTGCTAAACTAATTCTTTAACCAAGGTAGCTGCCAGATCTTCGGTCTCCAGTATATTTTTATTGTTTTAAGGACTCAAGGTATGTTTTTTATCGGTTACCGTTGATTCATCCCTGCAGAAACAAATATTATGTCCAAGAATTAAAATAATGCAACTAGAATGACTCATGACTAACTTACCGATAAAAATAATGCACAATAAACTGATAAAGACGTGTGTCCCGAGGGGAAACTGTGAGCTGCATCTCGTTGCAGCCATGAGGAGAACCTCGTACCCTCACAATAATATGACGGTACGTATTCACCCCTGAAAATAATAAAATACTTATTGAAACACATTTTCTGATTTAAATAAAGTCTTCTCTTTCTCTTGAACCTATCGAAGTCCCCTGCTCGATGTAAGTCATCACTAAGTCTCTATCATTATGCGTCTTTCGCAAGTCGTCGGTCTATCGTAAAAATATCATCATCAGCTCATTAAACGTCCCCACCGAGAGCCTACCCGTAAAGGGTGTATAGGCTTTAGTCGTCCACGCGGGCCTAGTGCGGGTCAGCCGACTTCACGCACAACCTTTGAATCACTTCGCAGGCGTGCAGGTTTCCTCATGCTGTTTGCCTTCAGCGTAAGAGCGTCGGATAACGTACATATAATTTCGGAAATTATAAATCACATTGGTACGTGGCGGGATTTGAACCTCAGCCCTCCCAGTAGGAGGGCAAAAGTCAAGTCAACACCATTGAACCACCGACGCGTAAAAATATAAGTAATTCTATTCAAAGTAATAGGAAATCCTAGTAGATTGGACGCATGGCCGGATCTACCAAAGGGCTACTTGGGCTGCAGACCAGCGCCCTGAGGCTACTAAGGGCCCCCAGACCTTGCTAAAACCAATAGGCGATTCGGGTTCTCTCTCATTCAAAGGTTGCCTTGTAGAGATTGCTACCACAACAATAAGGTCGCGATTTGTACAATTAATACTTGCGTAGATTTAAGTAGGTAATGCTTATGTTTTTTGGTATAACTATTAGTTGATAGGCCCCTCAGTAGTTTCAGCCCAGGTACCCACAAAGTCACGATCCGCCCCTGATTGGACGAGATCTTATAGAGTGAGAAGGCCTAGTGCATAAGGCCTTCTACGTAAGAACTCAATCTGAAATATTTATTTGCGAAGATATATCACTCCAACATTGGCAGGTACTTTAAGGATGTGATAGAGGGAGACAGTACAGTGCATAAGGCCTTCTTTATGGGAACTCAATCTGAAATGTTTACCTGTCATTCCAGCATTGGAAGGTACTAAGCAGTTGGTACCGACTGCCAGCAGTCGTCACCTAAGAGGCCATTAAGATCTTCGTTTCTCTGACACCGGTATTATTTCTATTGTTTCATATTTACCTAATAAAGTAAGAAGAGAATTTACAAGCAAAAGCGGACTTACACTGTGCAAGTTTTCGCCGTATCAGGCTCGCATATATCAAAGAAGGTAGGCCTCGGTCTTCCTGTGATTCCCTTCATGACCTCGACGATGGTGATATTGAAGATCAGGCCGTACAAGTAGCTTTTGTACACCCATAACGACTTCCGACTTGCACGCTGAACTCTTGATATAAGGGTGTATTCATTTTGCGCAAATATGACTTCTATTGTAAGAACCTGAAAGTTAATCATAAGTTATGAAAATGAAGCATGAGCTTCGAAGATAGTAAATGATGAGTCGAAATGACTAATTGTTTTTTATTCATGATGGGCTTGCTCTTAACCACAGACTATCCTAGTGGAAAAGACGTGTTCTAAGATGGAGCGAGCTTGCCCAGAAAAAGCCTATTCACTCGTTTTTTGAATGCCACAGGGTTGTATGTGGCCGGAAACATACACACATATACGCAGGCAGGTCATTTCATTAATTGCAGTACGATTCATGGAAGTAGACGCGAAACGCTTAGTTCGAATACGGGGTACGTTTTATTATTTATAATAAAGCCGGTAATTAATTTGCAACATCGATCTAAAAATGTAAAAGACAACTTCAATATTCGTAAACCTAAGATATAACCAGCATACTCACAATGAAAATTGGTGCCAAGATTATAACGCTGATCAGAGCAGAAGTAGAAACAGTGTCCCCATTAAACGGGA